>NW_019060089.1:554369-564999 GCF_000696155.1 Zootermopsis nevadensis
ACCTCAAGTCTTACATATACTTTGTTTATTTTATGAAATTATAAGGACAGTATTTAGTACATTCTAATAAGAACTTCTTCTTAGTTAAATAGTTAAAACAGAATATCAAAGAACTTGTTAGGTTTCATGTTAATATCTTATAAATGTATGGTGTACTGAAAAGCAGGATATTTATTTCCAAGCCACATATATTCTGAAATTTTGTTGTTGTATGGAGGGTGAGACTATGTCCCTGTGGAACTGTGGCCAGTAATAGGCCCTTTGTCCATCGCCCAGATGATATGTGAGTAAATGTGGAGCATTGGTGGAATGATACTGACAGGGGAAAATCAAAGACTCAGGGGGATTACCTATCCCATTGCCACTTTGTCTATTACAGACCTCACAACCTCACATGGACTGCCTTAGGATTGAACTCGGGCCTGTGCAGAGAGAAGTAGGTGACTTTCCTGACATGGCCCTTCTTATGATATCATGGTATTCCAAACTTTCCATGTTCAGAGTACTGTTTTAGTCTTGGAAAGTACTGATGGAACTTCACTTAAAATGGCTGCAGACTAGAATAAATAAGCTGAATTAATCTTGTTTGTGTAGTGCAAAAAATATTGGTTACCAGTCCAGTTTGTGTAGCGGTAATCCTCTTGACTTTTCCTACTCACTTTGAACATCAGACAGACCACCAGCTATCCTGACAGGCCTTTAAAGGGATTCTGCAGTCCCTTCAGAAGTGCCACGGTGGTCTAGCGGTTAGAACGCTGGCCTTGTAATCCTGGGGTCTCGGGTTCGATTCCCGGTGGCGCCCGAATTTATAACTTGTGTTGGGCAAGGCCGTGGTCTAGGCAACACGGAGTTTTCCTCCGGGGGCTTCCCCGGTTTCTCCATGGTATCCCAACAATTACTCCATTCACACTTACACAGAAGAAGGCAATGGCAAACCACTTCTGGATCATCTGCCAAGAACGTATATGAACAGGTCACAGTCCGAGAAAAGGATGGAAGGATCCTGTTCATATGGACCTGTCGGCAGACAGAACACTACAAAAAAAAAAAAAAAGGTCCCTTCAGGTTAATATCTAATAGGCTATCACTGCCCACTTCCAAAACCTTATCTTCTCATTATTCTTGATCATCTTCCCAGTTAATTCAATGCTATAAAAGCTGTGGAGTTCAACACAATCATTAAGTAACATATGAATCAAAAAAAGATACCAACAGTTCATATTTTGATTTTAGTTAATTTCTTGCTTTTACTATAGATTCTAGCTTTTCTTATTTTCCTATGCAGAAATGTTATGTGACGTTAAACATATCTGAACACTTCCAGATGATTTTCTCCTTATGAGTTGGCTCATACTGTACTTTAATATGACAAAATATTTATTACCTGCCCGCACTGGGATATGCAGCCTATGCAACTGACTTGTATTTTGAACTTCCTGTAAGTGCGTACATGACTGCAATTCTCTTTGGCTTCCTGTTGATATGCACTCTCAGGGTCTGCGCACTAATTTCCTTGTTTTGTGCGCAGAGCCTGTTGGAGCCAAAGCACCAACATTTGCAAGTGACACGAAAGTTCTTTCATTTGTGAGACATTCTGGCATTGGGTTTGGGCTGCTGTGTCAGGCTCAGGGGCACCCTGTGCCTACATCTAGGTAAGCAGGCCACAGTTTTTAAAATTATCAATTTAATATTCAGTCATTTTATGAGTTGTCACGTATGGTTGTGAAATGTGGTCACTTAGCTGAGAAAGTAACACAAATATTAAATGTTGATCATCTGGGTTGTAAATCCATGTGGACTTGTGAGTGATGTCAGCATTTCAGAGAAACAACCTGCTCCCACCTTCATGGTAGTTTATTCTTCCAAAATTCTGTTATCTACCAACATTATTATGCAGCCCTGATAATGGTGACAGAGATAGATCCTGAAAGACACATCAGTGATTTTTAGACAACTGACATGGCTGATAGGCCAAGAAGATTTTATTAATATTAGTTGCTGTGAAAGCTTTATACCATGCTCTGATGTTGTTGTCCCAAACTTTATGCCTGTGGAAGAATTCTTTTCATAATGTGTGTATTTGAAATAGCGACACAGGTAATTGTCTCTAATATTATATTCAGCAGATTTATATTACTCAGCCTTGTGCAAACAGCATTAGCTTGAGTTTGATTTTTCATCTTTGTATATGAAAGTGTGCCGGCCGCAGTAGCCACGCTGTCTGAGGCATGGTCCTCGCGCGCCTGGCCGCTGCGACCGTGGGTTCGAGTCCCACTCAAGGCATGGATGTTTGTCCGCGTCTCCTCTTCCAGTCTGGTAGGTAAAGACTGGCCACGGAAGGAAGTGCGAACCCACCGTGGTACTTTCGCATGAGCGCCCCGAAAGGGGTCATGGCAGTCGGGTATTGACCAGAGACGACTAAAAAAATATGAAAGTGTAATGAAGGATGAGGTTAACAAGGCATGTAGCATGCATGGGGGGAGTTGAACAATGTGCAGAAAATTGTTATTAGACAACCTGAAGGGAATAGACCACTTGGAAAACCTGGACATAGATGGGAGGATAATGTTAAAATGTGACTTAAAGGCCATGGGAGGGAGAGTGTGGACTGGATTCATCTGACTTTTCAAGGACTCCATTCCAAGGACTTAATTTATTAGATAGGTAGCTAGTAAAGGAAAGTTTGGCGGTGTATTTTTTTGTTTGCAAGTTTTTATGTATCAAATTTTTAGTGTTCCTTTCATTTCACTTGTGCCTAGTCTGTGTTCTGTTGGGTACCTTGTCCTGCGTTCAGGTACGTACACTTGTCTCACTGATGGTCATACTTAAAATCTCCACTTTCACACAGAGCCTGTTGGAGCAAAGGCACCAAAATTTGCAATTGAAGCAACAAGTAGCTCATTTGTAAAGTTTCTTGGTCAAGGATTTGTGCTGCTGTGTCCTGCTCAGGGGTATCCTGTCCCATCATTCAGGTAAGACAGTGAAGCACACTTGTCCATTCACAGATCCTGTCGGAGCAAGAGTTCCTAAATTCTCAACCAATGATAAGAGTAGTTCATTTATAATCAATTCTGGTGAAGGATTTGGATTGTTATGTCCGGCGCAGGGTTTTCCTATCCCTACATTCAGGTATGTCCCAGTAGTTATACATCCGATGCAGTGTTCAGGATTCATTTGTTGGTTTGAAATGTAATGCACAATCATCCAGTTAGATGTTTAAATGTTTGAATTAGTTATGGAACTTATCACATAATTTTTTTTTTTTGCACACCACCATAATCATTTTGCCCCCTTTTGTTTATCGCCCTTTTACTAGGCTTATGTTGTCAGCCATGGATCTTGTTCTGAACTTATTCAGTGCAATTAACATTGTCACAAACTAATTCATTAAGGTATATTTAACCTTTAACAGGCACGTGTCACATTTTATGCATGGTCCAGGTGACCATGTGGCACATACTATTTATCGCTGCTGTTGTTAACTCCTCACCTCACCCACCCACCACCATCCAAAGTTAAAATCTGACTGGCAACCCCATGGTATTTTGATTTAAATTCCATTCTCTATGACAGTGGTTAATATTATAATCTTGTCTTAGCCTGCATCTCTGCCCCCATCCCTTCAGATATTTAAAGTGAAGTGTTGTAGTTTCTTCATAAACCCCATTCATGCAAAATTATCTGAACATCAGTGTTCAGTTTCAGCAACCAATTCTGCACACATCTGTGTTATTTGGCTTGTACGTTTGTATCAAAACTCATTATTTGTTTTTTACAAATGTACGTCTTTCTGGCAATGGTAATATGGTCAAGAGATTTATGCTTCCAGCCTTTTTTTTACACAGCTATTAATTTTCTTTATTCAAGAAAATGAGTTCTGCTTGTGAATATTTAAAAATATATAGTTTAGTGGTAACATTATCTTTTGATTAACCTTTATTGTAACGTATATTTGAAAATTGAATGTGGGGCATAATATTACAAATTATGTATCTCCCTACTTCCAACAGAACCCGTTGGTACCAAATCACCAACCTTCTCAACAGATGACAAAAGTCATTCAATTGTGAGGTTTGCGGGCCTAGGCTTCACTTTATTATGCCCAGCACAGGGCTATCCTGTCCCTGTGTTCAGGTAAGCTCATAGAATAGAGCCATTCAGTTCTCTAAATTAGGAAAACTAAGGAACATCGAACATTTATTAAAAAAAATTTCTATTGAAATGCCTGCTTAATGTTACATTTGAAGCCTTCATAGTTCTGATTATATTGTAATTTCTGCTGGTTAGACAGTGTTGTCCCAGGACAGGGATGGTGGTCCTTCATTCTCTTAAGCACAGTGGTAATTGTGTATACCACCTACTTTAACATTCGGTAACTCGGCATTTTGCCTAGAGAGTATATTTTCATATGATTCTTGGAATGAGTAGTGATTTTCTCCATAAACAGTAATTACCAACTGAACTTTGTAATGGAGATATGTGTTATTTTAAATAGGAACTGAATTTTTAAATATTGTTTGGATGAGCTTAATGATTAAAAGGGTAGAAATGGTCTTATGTTATTGCTAATTTTTGGCTTCCCATCAATATTATTAACAGTGTGCACATCATGTTACCTTAGTAAGTTACTTTTATATTCGCATAGATTGGACATTTATTTTTAAATTTTTTTTACAGTTTCAAGCCGATTTTCTAAAGAATTCCGTCATAAGGATTTATAGTGGAATGGGTTTTTCTTTTAGAGTTTTTTTTTTACAACAGTGGAGTTTGAAGCATTGGTACACAAAAGAGCCGGTTAATTAATTATTTCTTCATCAAAATACTTACCAGTTGTGCCTAAGAATCTAAAGAGATATAATCAAAAATGCAATATTCTGCAGTATAAAAATCCTGGTTTCCTAGGACACTTTTTAAGCCATGGATGACAAGTACCACAAAATCAGGTGATCAGAATTTGAAGAAACTAACAGTGACCTTAAGACAACCCTTCTGTATCATCTCACTGTTCACCCTGAACTCTTCTTTATTGAGGAATTATGTGCTGCTTATAACTTTCCATGTAAACTCCAGTGAGCATAGTATTGTCAGTTTTAAAGTTTTGCTTTCTCACCTATCAGACAGATCTTCTTGCAGGGCAAGAATTATAGCTTGAAGGAATTTATTTTTAAATGCTGGTTTCCATTTATCTGTGTCTCCACATATCAGAATTTTATCTGTCTCATTATCCACTACTGCCAGCCATTTTTCCTGAAGGCGGAGGTACCTCATTCTCCTGAAACACTGACAGCACCCAAAAGAACACAGAAAGTGCCATAATGGCACATTATTCTACTGAAGTACGTTAAATAGTCCCACTCATATGTGGTGAGGTAACTCAGATCAAATTACTACTACTAATAATAATAGTAGCAACAATTAAAGTAACTGTAAATAGCCGCTTTTAAGCTGAACCTATTGTTTACATGTAACTTATCTCTTCAGAACCAGTTGGAAGAGTATCTCCAAAATTTCCCAAGTCTGCCAAATCAGATTCTTTTGAGATGAACTCAGGAAGCATGTACAGTCTATTATGTGAAGCTCAAGCATTTCCTGTCCCAATATTCAGGTGAGCATGTTATAAAGTTGCAAAACCTAGTAGCTGTTTGTATAATACGAGGCGCGTCCTCAAAGTAAGTTTCCCTGGGGCCGTTTACAGAAACAAAACACAATTTCATGGAAATATTTATTGCAACAGATACAGCAAGTGTCCAGCTATTTTTCAACATATTCGCCACCGGAATCGAGACATTTGTCATACCGTGGGACCAACTTTTGAATACCTGGGTCGTAGAAGTCTGCCGCCTGGGATTGGAACCACTGTGTGACAGCCATCTCCGCCTCTCTGTCATTCTCAAAACGCTGACGCTGACGCTGACCGGACAGGAATTTCTTGAGGTGTAGGAAAAGATGGAAATCACTGGGAGCGAGGTCCGGGCTGTAGGGTGAATGATTAAACACCTCCCAGCTGAACTCCTGCAGGAGACTTGCTGTCTGTCGAGCCGTGTGCGGCCTAGCGTTATCACTGACCGCACTTCACAGTCGGCGGGAGCTGGAATAAGAACCTCCATCTTCAACAGCTGCAACGATGCTACTGTGAGAACGCGGGAAGTACCGTTAGTGCATGCGCCGTGCTACGTCATTGCTCTATCACGTACGCACAGTTGCTTCGCGCAATGTAAGGTTTGCTAGCTGTGGGACGAGTGGGAAACTTACTTTGTGGACGCGCCTCGTATATTATATTTTGTGATATGACACAGGAACGTGGTGTTCAGATACTCTTAGACCTGCCATTCTGAATTCATGTTTCTGTTCAGTCTCTCCAATCACGTGGTTATGTAAATCCTTAACATGTTCATGCTGAGGCCCATTCTCATATATTTCTGTATAAGTATGTATGCTTACACGACAAGCTACTATGCTAGTGCTAATGTGTTGTATTAAATATAAATCATTTTCTTTTGTACGATTCAATGCTGGCTGTTTTATAAGCTATTCAGCAAAGGAGTTGGATGTTAAACTGTTAAAATAAAAGTAAGAGTGGGTTATTTTGTCGGTTAGATGTGTGAATTCTGATGTTTCTAGTAGGAATGGCAAAGCATTTTAAGTAGCAATTGTGGTTTTTATTCAGAACCTGTCAGCAGCACCATTCCGCGGGTTCCGCCTACCTCCAAAGTAACCATTCTTCAGAAGCAGTGGAAATCTGATGTTTCATTGCTCTGCCAAGCTCAGGCCCATCCAGTACCAAGCTCTAGGTTGGTAGGAAAGTAATTAAAACAAGAGTTGGCTTGAAATCTTAGTTTTTCAAAACAAACCACTTTTCATTGTGACAAATAGGGAAATAATAGCCTAAGAAACTATGACCAAGAATTAGTGGCTGTTCAGAGCTATGTTTCTTATTTGCTCTTCTGATGATAATCTCAGAGGCTGTGGAAAGAAGACTTTCAAAACAGTACATTTTAATTACACTGAACAAATGGTGGAGCTATAGCTGAATTTCATTATTGCTAAGTCATAAGACCGGGTGTTTTTGGGGTAAGGTACTTTAACAAAGGTCTTGGTTTCAAGACCATTTCATTGAATTTTTTTTATTTCTTCCCGTTTCCTATTCTCTGAGAGTCAAACTGTCATAAGTTTGAGATACAACAGGTCTTACCATAATTTTGAGCTTTCTTGAAATTATAGGTCCCCTCAGCCAGACATCATATTCTCATTACTGCCAACCTATCATTGGAAGTGAACAGAATCCCATCCTATGCATAATCCCACCCCAGAAGCTGATTTTCGGTACCTTGAAAGGAAAATAGGGACCAAAAATGTCAAATAGAAAATTATAATTTTTAAGATTCAGGGTTCTCATGGTGGTGAAAGTGTTGATGGTGATTTTCTGTATTATGAAACTAGGTTATCTTGTAGGTTACCAACATTTCTTCGGTATGTTGGTAACCACTTACAAGATATTCAGGATCACAACCCAGAAGACCACCACTGATAATTAGTGTTCTTTTTGTTTGTGAGGGTTAGGTGTTATTGTTTGAATGATTGTCTTCTTGAAACTCCTAAATGACACAGCATTTTATTGCTATTTTAGAGTTCTGGAACCTTTTCTTTGGATAACTAAAACAGCTTGTTGCCCAAGCAGGTTTTACTGAGTTCAGTCACCTTGAAAGTTTGAAGTCTTGTATTACAAGATTTAATTTTTCAGAATCATAAAAGTGCGTCAGTGCCAGTACTGGTGATTACTTTTAGTGATTGTTAACTCATTTTACTGCAGTTATTTTGCAGTGTTCATCTGCTGCTTTTATTTCTGATGCTGTCATTAACGTTGACTTTCTGTTGTTCAGAACCTTCTGGTGGTTCACCTCCTAAAATTCCTGGCTCAAGAACTTCAGAATCATATAGAGCATATGAACATCTGAGTTTTGTCCTGTTCTGTGAGATTCAAGGGTTCCCTGCCCCATCTTTCAGGTACATTAATGCTTTCAGTGCAAGATGGCAAATATTGTACATGTTAGAATGTTGTTTAAAATTGTGAGAAGTCAGCAGTGGAGTTTTGTTTATGGTTGATGATATGTTATGGATGTGAAGTATTTTTAAGTCTGTGAGGTAACGGACTGGTTCAGCGTATGGCCAAAGTGGCATGTACCTGTACGCACCAGAATTGTTTCATATGGCATTTATGGTCACACTGTGACTCAGTGATAATAATAATTTAGAAATTATGATATTAGTCATGCTTTCCATTTCCAAAGCATTTTCACTTAGTAAGAGTGTTTTGAGAGAGTCCTGTTGTGGTATTTTTTACTTTTTAAATATCATAATCATCTTTCACAAACTAAATCAATAAATTTTTCTCTATCATCCAACTTAGGTATGATTATATTGTGCAAAAATTAAAAAAAACACAGTAGCTAGTGCTTAGCAGCACATTTATAGTTCTACTGGTTCTAGATTCAGCAAGAAAAACAACAACGACAAGGAATTGGTTTTCATGATTCCTGTCTGTTTTCTGCAGAATGAGACAGATACAATGTGACCACTTCTGTTCTATTGCAATGTTTTGTTTTGCTGTGTGCACTGATGTACTATATGTCAGGATGGGAACTCAGCAGTACATGGAGTCAGTCTTATCGTATTCTAAATATGTACAATTTTACTGAAACATAAACGTGGCTATATACTTAAACATGAAAGCGATAAAGCTCCAGGAAATTGTAACCTCAACATTGTACAGAGGTGAGTATTCAGGTTCTTGCTTGGTTTGTCTTAACCCTGTGTAGCTCAATGGTAACTGTGTACTACCTGCTTTTACAATCAGTGATGCTGAACTTTGCCTACAATGTTTTTATGGGTTTTATATGTTTTTTTGAGTAAGCAACAGTTATTTCCTTCATTATTTGGTCTTGTGACTTCTTTGCAGTACACACTGAATTTGTAAGTGTTCGTTAGATGAGTTTCAGGCTTTAAAGGGCTAACCTTCTAGGAATGTACTTTATTGCAAACAGTACCTTGGCCTAGATACAATATCCTATGTTATAGAATATCTGAAATCTCTGTACAAACTGTCATACAAAATATCACATTCCGGCTGTTGGAACTCCTACTTTGTGTTCTGGTTATCTTGGTTTTCATTCTTGGCCTGGAAATCCAGCTGTTCTGATTGAGGCTTTTGTGGTCTTATCCCTCCAGGTAAATTGTGGGGTAGTGTCAAAAAAAAAAAGGCTATATAACTACTTTCTTTCACTTCATTTCTAATTCACAACTATCCTACAGTTTAATGCTGTGTGTAAGGTTTGTAGTTGAGCACTACTAACTAACTGGATTTTATTCCCCTTTATGAGAGTGCAGTTCTAACATATTGATTCAGGTAATTTTACTTAATTTACATACTGATACACTGTTATATAATTTAGATGGTGAAATGCTTTGGAAATTGACTGTTGGAAGAGGAGGGAAGTTGAGAGGACAATAGTAAAATGGATGATAATGAAATAGGTTATGAGGATGTCATACCCATTGATGCTTATTAGTTGTTGAAATGTTTAGTTTTGTTGTTAGATGTTTGGATACTCGGTACAGAATAGAGTTTATTTACATTTTATAGATCCTCCAGAGGTCTAAGCCAAGGACGCAAATTATGTCATAGCACAAATAGTCTATTTGTTTCTAATACAAATATAAATTACGTAGTTATGACACTAATGTATCTTATAATGTCTTATAAGCGGGAAAACCAAAGAGTATGCAGTCTTAAATTTTAACAGATTAACCAAAGATATCGAGAAGTGTGTAGTGGTTATCATGAAACTTATCAGATAATAGTAAGCAAAAGATGGTGTATGTGTACAGGTTTACATAGTCTGTTCTGCCTACTGGTTTTTTTCATACGCGATAAATGTGTGCTTATTCGTGAAAAAGTTTATTTAGGTGTTGGTTTATAATTCATCCTGCCTTATATATGTGCATCACATGAATGCTTTTGCTCATTGTGTTCATTCTATTGCATGCAGAACCTGTGGGGAGGGCCGCACCCAATGTTCCTAAAACTTCAAAGTCAAACTCTTTTGATGTGGAGACTGGTAGGGGGTTTGGTTTCCTTTGTGAAGCACAGGCATTCCCAGTTCCAATGTTCAGGTAAGCTAAGGTACTGGGTTTGTATCAAGCATCCCCATTTCATGAAATTGCACAATTCAGGTGGTCGATCACAGTATTGTGAAACCTGAACATTCCCTTTCCTGACATTCGGGCAAGCCTGCTTTTACTAACATGAAGAGTAAACATGTTCCTCCATGCTCTTAGCCTTTAGACATGGTAACATTGCCATTCTCTTCAATAAGTTGTGTTTGATGAATTGCTGTATCAGAGAAGAGTCTCGAAAAGATGTGTAACAATGCAGTTGAGTTGGACGTATTCCATTGTCTGAGGCACATAACTGAACCTCAGACAATTGATAGTGCTGAACGTAATGGCGTGATGATGTTCAGGATGTTTGCAGTGTCTGTTTTTATCGTGTTAAACCAGAACAATACTTGGTTCTAACAGTGGCCATATTTTTAGTCTTCATTCTTGGGATCGATACCCTAAACCTTTTTTT
>NW_019060089.1:566165-595107 GCF_000696155.1 Zootermopsis nevadensis
AAAAAAAAAAAAAACTTAGAAGACGTCACTGTGAGAAACTCAAACCTAAGGTGTGACCTATTATAATACATCTCTACCCACATTTATATCCACACTCTGCTGTATTACTTGGTTATACAACTGTTTCACATTTTCTCATGGCATTTGCATAATTGATGTTGCATTAGTGATCTGTAGTACAGGATGACCTTTGTGTTGTGGGTTCTTGTATATGAGGTTTTAGTTCGTGTGAATGCTATCTTTTTTACACACTAGGTTCTGATATCTGTATGGTCAGTTTTCGTCCCTCGCCTTACTCATTTTGGTTGAAGCCTACTCTATTTCCCTTTACCAATGAATGTCCATTAATCTTCAACTATCCTCATTAGGCCCATTAACCTTTTAAACCCACTTGCTTCAACAATCAATAAGTCCTCACTTTTGTGTTTTTGGGTTTTGTATTCTCACCGTAAATAGTATTTATTTCCTTAAACAGTGTTAACCAACTGATCTTAATGGTGAACAGTTGTTTTCTTAGCTGTATGGACTGAATTATTAGAATAGAATAGAATATATTTACATTCCATAAACCCTTCAGAGGCCTAAGGCAAGAATGTAGAACATGTCATAGCACAAATATTAGTTTTTATTTGTACAAGCTTCAGCTTCAGAGTGTTGAGCGATCTTGAGAAACTTTTGACAAGTTCCAATACAGTAAATAAAAATAAAATGCATATTATTATTTTGAGTTGCTGTTTATACAGTTGGATGTGATAGAGTGGGGCCCAATCCAATTTTGAATTTAGTGATATATCTTTACCAAATTTAGTGACATTTTACAATTTGTATATCTTTGAAGTGGGATGTATCATTTGGTGCAATCTTCCTATTTTGCAACATTTAAAAAATCTATTGTCATCATGGTCCTTATTTTCTGTATGTAATATATTCCTAACAGTTTTCATTCTTCTGTTTGTTTAAGAAATCCTTTTCTGTTGGTATATTTATATAATAACGTACAATTTATATTAATGAAAAACCATGGATGATTAACTTTATCATATGAGAGATGGTGGGATACATTTCTTTCACTTATCTTCTTATGCACCAAATAAATCCAGATCAGACCTGTGTGTGAGTTATTTTGTGCATATTGTTGAAAGGATTACAAGTAACTTAAATTGTCTGACACCTCAGGAGCTGTAAATGAGGGTGGTTGTGTTTCCTCTGTTCCCTGGAAGTCTTCTTTCAGGATTATTATTGTTAGCTGTTGGTGTTACAAAAGTTTCTTTTGTCTTGTCAGATTCAGTAGGTAGTGAACCCCCTAGATTGCCCCCTCGTGGGAAATCTGACATTCTGTCAAAGAGGGAGATGGTTCAGGCTGTTCTGCTGTGTGAGGCCCAGGGGCATCCCCTCCCTGCATTCAGGTGAGGGTTGTTTTGTCTGTTACAATCCACAAGCTCCAGGCTTTATAGGTTCTCCATGAGGGCCAATTTGAAAGGTTAAAAACCATGTCTGGGTTACAAAGTGGTTATAAAATCCATATACGCTTAATTTTGAATATGCTTTGATGTTACATCTGCACTTAACAAAAATATTGGTATCAGTACACGAGACAAAGTGTTATAATGAATATTTGTACAACTTACATGTTTTACAAAATGTATCTAAAAGGAATAGAATTCGACTGAATTCATCTGGCTTAGATTAGGAACTAGGGGCAGGTTCTACAACATGGTAATAAACCTTCAGGTTCCATAAGAGGAAAAAATTTACGCCTTTATACAATAATATTCCTGCTATTGAATAATGCTTACAATAATATATTTATAATTATGTCGTGTAGCGTTTCTCTACTTGTGTCAACATTTATTTTTTGTCTGTAGTAAGTGGATATCAGGGCTATTGCAAGTAATATGGGTTGAAACTCACTTATACTCAAAATTAGAATATACTTTTTAGTTGACGTTGCCAAGTTAGCTGTGCTTTTAACATAAGTCAGTCCTTTTCTTTCTGAACACACATCAGTCAGCAAAGCACCTTTTTACATAAATTTTCGCAGGAAGTACAGAGGTTGAAAGTGTGAACTCTCCTTAAAAATAGTATTGATGAGGGTAATCTGTCCTTAATCCAATATTCACGCAACATTTTACTGTGAAAAGGATACAAGGTGTGTTGACATGTTGTATGACCATTAGTTTTCCACAAGGATCCATGTTCGTTTGTTTTTTGATATGTTGAGCAAATAGTTGTGAGTATTTTGGTAATGAACTATTTGCTTGGTCGCATTGATGACTTTGCATTTGTGCGTTCTAGAACCAATTGGCAGCACCCCTCCTCGGCTCCCTCCAAAATCAAAACTGGATGCAGTGATAGGAATTTGTGATCATCCCATGGTTCTTGCTTGTGATGCACAGGCTGATCCTATACCTCTGTTCAGGTGGGGAGCATTCAATCAGTATAATTTACATTGTTTCAGAAACAAAACTTTTGGCTGAATTTAGCGGTGATACAGCAGGGATGTTGGTTATGTTGAAAGGTGGCAAAGTGTGCCTTTGCTGTCATACTGTTATAGGGTATATACATTGAAATATCACTAGTTATATTTATCATTTTTATAAAACAGAGTGGAATTTTCATTTAATGTATCCCTATTTAAGTTTTTCTTTCTTTCCACATTTGAAGTTCAATGGTACAGAGACCTGTGTTAAATTTCTTCTGTTTAAGATTTTATTCAGTCAAGTGTTCAAATTCATTTTCCTCTAGTTCTTAGATGGGGATTTCACTCTACTGTTGAATGCAGCTGAATAGAAAGATTGTCAAGCTGTCTAGTTTTACTTTATTTAGTTTCTTGGTTTATGTGATGATGCTTATTTCACTGTTGCGTAGGTTATACAGTGTGAATGGGAGGATGGTTGTTGGTGATTGTCAGGAATGTAAAAGGAAGTGGCCATAGTCCATTTTAAGGCATTTTCTTAAGGACCCTCCTGTAAAATTGTTCTTCTTTATTTGTGATTACTTTATTGGGACTTTTTAATTATTTTTATTCTTTAAATTATATTGTTTGATAACTTTAATATTTTAATATATATTTATTTTGTACAGTCTATACACAAACGTTTGAAGTTTATTTATTTAATCAAACACAAACATGACGCATATAAGACACAAATTTATGTTTTAAGGGGCCCCCCCCCCATTTCTGTTATTCTGTGCAGTTTCTTAGTCCTGTGAAGTGAGATACATACGCCTGTTAACTAAAACACAGTTGAAGATGACTGTCTCCCGGGATGTTGCACCATGTAGTCTGGTAGAAGAAGGTGCTTGGTGCCTCCATTTTCTTACAGGAAAAAGAGTCATCTCCATACTTTCCACCATGAGAACCTGAAATCTCACCCAAAACACTTTGATTGAATCATTGTTTAGGTGGCCTATCTGTTATGAATCTCTCTCTTTGCAGTGCATGTTCTCATGCTATGGTAGCCTCAGTCTGTGTTTGAATGCTACATAACTAACTAAGTAGCTCCATGAAAGAGTCCTTTTTGAAAAAAACTGGTTGCTGCATAACATATTTAATGTATATTCTAGGTACCATTAATACACCACCTTTTATACATTGTTTGGTCTTTGCATGACTGTCTCTCTCTATCTCATTTCTTAAAGTTTTTGTAACTGTGATGGACATCAGAATGGCTACAATTAGTTGGTTTATTTGCGTTATGATGCAGTGAAGAAGAATGAGTTGAAATTTTATATAAGGAAATTTGACTGAAACCTCTTATTAAGCTCTTATATCAGATCATAACATTGAAAGGGTTAAGTTAGTGCCTGTCACACTCCAGTCTTAGGTAGGTACATGAGAGTTCATCTTATTTTCAGAACCTCAAACCAGTGTAGCTCCCAGAGTGAAAAACGTTTTTTCCATCGGAGTACGTTTGATGATTCTGGAGGGTCAGGATGTGTTCCTAGTCTGTAATGTGCAAAGTTACCCCCTTCCCACATTCAGGTGAGAGTCAGCGTGCCTCTTTTGTTGGAGGCAACAAAGATGAATTATACCTCATAAGACTTTGGGTTCTGTAAAGAAAGTGGGCTATTGTTTGGCAATCTGAGTAACAATCGACTTTTCAAAGAATATCCCGCACTATAAAGTGAGTGAGAGCGAACTGATTATTTTCCATAGAGAAAGCAACTTATATATGACACCAGTGCTGTCTTTTGGGTTGTAATATTTGTGGACCTGTACTGTCACTATCTTCAGCACTGAAGATGGAGATAATGTATCTCTGAAAAGTTGGTATCTGCCTATGAGTCTATACAGCATTACAAATCAGAAGACCAACTTGACGTCTTTACTGCCCTGAGAACCTCAAATCTCACTTATATGTCACTGCTTTAGTGGACACGTAATTTACTGAAGTATTTTCAGGCTATTGGCCATTTTGGTATGTCTTGGAAGAATTAATATCCAAACAGTTTTGATGATAGAAGCAGAAATCGCTTTCATGGTGTCCAGACATGATTACAGCTCATATCCCTGAAATACTCAAGTAAGGCAGAGCATGTTTTCTAATTTTCATTTAATATTTGGACAGATAACCACAGGAATCATTTTAATGAGAATTATGCAGATAGTAGGCACATTTTAGTTAATACTTATATGAATGAACTAATTATTATTCTTTGAACAATAACTCCAATCGGTTTTGATACGATAGAACCATCATCAGATGGTTGACATTACTGACTGCCTGAAATTCTAGCAGTATTGCTTATCATAACAAAATACATTGATATGATCTCGAACGTGTTTTTATCCTTCTATTTCTGTATAAATGCGGTGTTGAGCGAGTTCTTTGATTTGGCTCTCCATATTTTCCCATTCCTTATACATGTCTACAAAACCACAGCATTTAGTTTTTTTTTGCATGTTTCTATATTCTGTCCTTTAATTATTTTTCTTTTTTACTTTCACACCCACTCTAACCTCATTTGCATGCTCAGAATGTGAAAATGCATAATTATTGAGTTGTGTATCGAAAGTGGAGGGTAAGTAGGGTCATGTCTTTCAGAGCCACAGGCTAGTGTTGCACCTAAAGCTAAGGACAAAGATATCTCGGGACATAAGAAGTCGGTTATGGTTTCATCCACAATTCCACTACTCTGTGCTGTTCAGGGCTTCCCTCATCCCATCTTCAGGTAATTGTACATTATTGCAACTTCAGAACTTTTGGGTTTAGTATACCAAATCTATTGAGTTCCTAGAGTTTCTCAAGCTGTTGACGAAAACATTGGTATCAGAGTTTTATTTCTTGAACTTTGTTGTTTGCTTCTGTATGTATAAAGCGAAGCTTTGCGGCGACTGAAGTTGTTGAAAGACTCGGGCAACAAGCCACATCACGTGGCTGAATGGCGGAAGAAATGGTTCATTCACCATTCAGCCACCTGACGCGGCTTGTTGCCCGAGAGTCTTTCATCGACGTCAAAATTTCTGTATCTCACACAGTCTTTTTGCAAATTACTGTGAACAGATGGTCTGTTCCATCTCAAAGCTTTATATTCTTACAAACTTGCAAAAAGGAAATGGAACTTATTTAACAATTAATATAACTCCTTTGGCGTTTATAATAATTTTAACCCTTTCAGACATTCAGTCCACAAGTATTTTACATGTTTCCATAATTTTTAGATTGAACCTCACCCCCTATTACTGCACAGTGTTCACTTTTGTTATAAAATCCACTATTCATAAACTAGCCTTGCAAACTGTCCATTTGCAAGAAGAAATGATGTAGTATCGGCGTTGGATAATCCATGATTTTTGTTGAGGTACTTCTCAGATGATGGATAACACCATGAGCTAATGCAGCTTGGTACCTGTGGGCTTCATCATATTGCCATTCACAGGGTATAATCATCATTATCATCTAGCAGTGAAGATGTTAGGCTACTTACTGATGTGTTTCTGTCTCAAACATTTTCTTCTTTTGAGGTTTGCAAGTGATAGAAAATTCCTCTTAAGTGGTTACTGGTCTGGTGATAGAACTGATGCTGTGTTTGGGCCTCCAGACAGGTTTATGAAAGGCCATTTACTAAAACACAGATATTATAGTTATACCGACATCTCCTAAAACACTAATATTATGGTTATACTGCCATGATTCGGTCACCAAGGTGTTGCAGGAACAGAACACAGCCACTTACAGTAGAGGTGGCATTTTGTTAGAAGTTGTAAGACACACATCCTAACCATTTCGATTATGAACATGATTTGGTTTGTTAGCTTTGATTTGTTTGTTTTTTGGTGCTTTGGAGGAAAGTTATAGTCACAAAGAAGAATTCTTGGATCCAACTTTGTACGGTTCGAGTGGAGTGATGACTCACACACAAGATCCCACATTATTCTGCGAACACTGCTGCTGGGACTTGTCTTATCAGTATTTTCAGTGTCCCAGTTTTGTTTAGACATAAATACTAATGCTGTTTCATTCTTCACAAGTCTATTTTTCCTTAGTCTGGAGTCCCTACTTTTATTATAAATCAAAAGCTACCACATGGCAAAACAGCATTTTTTTTTTTAAAGTTGTCAGTCATGGTCACATAATTTCATGCCACTATTCATATATCGCCATTGTATTTAAATTGTTCAGTTCTTCAGTCATTGAGTTTCCCAGTCTTGCCATTCTAGGCAACATTTTCTTCTTCATTATCTCTGTATAGGAAGTTTTGTCACTCGCATTTCAGAACCATCTGCAAGTGTTGCACCAAAAGTGAAAGATGGTCAGTTTACTGGGGTAAAGGCTCAGTCACTGGTTGGTGGGAAGATTATGATGACATGCATGGTTCAGGGTTTCCCAGTACCACTGTTCAGGTAATTGCAAACTTGTATTCAGTGTATTAGGATTATTGTCAGTGCCATTGTTCATATAACTAAAATACATGTTCAAGGGGTTAGAATTCTGAATATCAGTATTCAGAACGTTAACATTTGCAATACCAATGTTCATGTAATTCTGAATACACGATGTAGATGGTTAAAACATATCCCATTACAAATTAATAAGAATTAGTCAGTGTAATGTTGAAAAAGAGCCAATTCCTGAAACATTGTGTATATTAAAATGTACCTTGTGGAATGGAACGTGCCAAGTAAAACTGCATTTAATGTAACTGTAACAAATTTTTAAGAGAATTGCAAATTACATGGGTTTCATAAATTCATACATTTGCAAAAACTCTGCCAAGTCCTGTACATTTTCCTGCAGAAACTTATTATGAACATATTTTGTGTTCTTGTAGAAAATGTTGCAGTGGTGGAACAAATTTTAAATGATTAGAACATTTTATAAACTTTGTTTTGGGCGGGGGGGTTGAGCTGCCAGTAAAGCATACAATATAAAAATTGGTAAAAAAAAGTACTTGTCTCTCAAAACATGGTGTTCCTGGAAAAATTATGGCTTGGTGATTCCAGCAAGGGCTTTTGGGATATTCTGCAGCAAGCTTTTGTCTGGAGAAACCGAGAAAACCTACAAAAGCACCAGGATCTTATATGTACTAAGTACAAAGCAGGAGTACTAACTACTACACTGTATTGTTCAGTTTGATTTACTTAATGATACTTGGTCAGTAGCACAGCTTATGTAACAGTAAATCACAGAATGATTATAAATGATGAATTTTAAAGGATATGGAAAGAAGTGGTTGTAATGTACACTTGCGTGGAAAGACTAAGGAAAAACCATGAAAATGGGATAGCTGGTGTCTGGGCTGGTATTCAAGCAGCATTGATAACCTTTGCACTGTGACATTCAGCTTATTGCATGTCATTGTCTGGATTGTAATACCATGTGGACTTGAAGATAGTTACCAACATTTTGGAGGAACATACTGCTATCAGCCCTGAAGATGGAGGCTGTATATTTCTTCAAAAATTGGTATCTACGTACTACTCTCTAACATGTATGATTTGAGGTTTTCACAGTGATAAGTAAGAAGATTTCTGTCTTCTGGTTTGTTGCGCTGTGTAGTCTGGTAGACGTTTACCAACGTTGATGAATCGCCCTGATGACGGAGGCAGTATGACCTCTGAAACGTTGGTAAACATCTACCAGACTACACAGCGCAACAAACCAGAAGACAGAAATCTTCATACTCCCTAACATACTTGCATTGTTTATGTTGTTCCCATATGGAAGAACATATGTTCTTCACAGCATAAAAAAAATGTATGAAAAAATAGTGCCCATTACGGAACATTTCTTAGAATACTGACCAACTCATACTTTGTTGTACAAACATACAGAGCCTCAAACTAGTGTGGCTCCAACACTGAAGGACAGTAAGATTGGCTTAAAGAGAGAAGTGACACTTCAGAGATCTGCTATATCCCTATTGTGTCTTGCTCAAGCTTCACCAGTTCCAGTGTTCAGGTAATCAAGTGCATACAGGAAAGTTTAACACATTCTTGCCAGGTTATATTGTGTTGCATTTCATAAGAATTTGGCATATCTGTTGTAAAAATAATTAAATACAGAATTAGGTTTAAATAGTATTAAAAATATAATAAAATTGGCCGTCAATCACAATATAAGATAATTAAAAGATTAAAATATCATTTTACGTTCCTTATCGAGTACTCGATATTTTAATATTTTAATCTTTTAATTATCTTATATTGTGATTGATGGCCAATTTTATTATATTTTTAATACTATTTAAATAAATCACAATATGACGCATCTACAATATCTTAGAATTAGGTTTCTTTTTCAGTGAAAGCTGATTATCATTAATTAATATTCACAAGTGTAGAGTGTCACTGCTGGGTCTCTCTGCTTGTAAATATTTAAATAACAGAAATACAAATGTCTCTTGAACTAGTTACTGTAGCTATTTCTTGTGGAGCAGAAGATGTGATGAAATAGTTTTCTGATTGGATTCTTCATATTCAGGAGATCCTAGGTTCAATTGTTGGCCCAGACACTGCTGTGCTAAAATTTTTCATGGTTTTTTTAAGTCCCGCCAGGTAAATGCCATTCATTTAGGCCACGAACATTTCCTTTTACATCTTTTCCAGTTCACTTTTAATTAATCAGTATATTATTTTGTGCTATATGATATCAGTTACTGACAGTGTAGTTAAATAAACCATGAATAGTATTGTTCATACTCCTGCTTCATTCATTGCAGTCTTAGTATAATGTTTGTCATCATCATTATCTCAGTAAGCACTGCATGATGAATTTAGAACCTGAAGTCAGTAAAATTAACAGAGGAAGAATTATTGTACTTCTCATCTGGCAAGTATCGATTGCAGCAGTGGGGTTTGTATGTGTTTGCATACTTCTAAAGCCTCCAAGTAACATAGCCCCAAAATCAACTGGAAAGAAATGTGAAGGAGGGTAAATTATATATTCTTCAGTTGGGCAAAAAGTTCTTATTAAGTTGCATATTGTGAGGTTTCCTGTCCCAAGTTTTTGGTAAGTTTCAAAAACTTATTTCAGAGCCTACAAGTAACATAGCCCCAAAAACACCTGGAAAGAAGTATGAAGGAGGAGAAATTATGTTTTCTCCAGTTCGGCAAAAAGCTTTTATGAGCTGTCAAGTAGTTGGTTTTCCTGTCCCAATCTTTCGGTAAGTCTGAGGTACTTATTTCAGAGCCTACAAGTAACATAGCTCCAAAGTCTCCTGGAGGTGGAAAGAAATTTTATGGCGGTGAAATGGTCACTCCATTCATGGGAGAAGCTGCCTTTCTGACATGTCATGTTGTGGGGTACCCTGTCCCTTTGTTTCGGTGAGTTCTGATTCTTCACAGAACCAACTAACAATGTCCCACCACGTCTTGTGGGACGCAGGATAGAGGGCACTTTCATGTTGGATGTTGTTGAGTATCATACAGCCATGGTACCCTGTGAAGTGCCAGGGTATCCTGTCCCAATTTTTAGGTATGTAACATTAAATTATGTTTTCTGGCATACCTGGTCCTCACTTTCTTCTTTCTGACTCTGACATCTTTTATACAAGACTGGGACAAGTTATTATCAGTGTATGGTTGAATTCTAGTCTATTTAATGGCCCATTATCACTACATTGGTTATAGAGCATTGAATTAGAAAATATATATGAGTACTGCAAGTCAGTCCAAACAAATTTAGAGAATGTGATGTGTCATTGTCTCCAGATGTTTACTTCACTGTCGTTCATCAGTTACTTTGTAATTTATGCTAAATGTAGTTATTATTGAATACGAGTATTTCTAATTTTCTTATCTAAAAAATATTGCCTGTTTATCTGTGGAATTAAATACTATAAGTTATTATTCATTTATAATGTTTTATGGGGATAGTGTTGTAACTTTTTACGTTTTTCTTTGTTGTCCTTTGAGGCCTTACGTTGACTCTTCGTTTTAAATAGTCTACTGCTTGTCTGTATTGTCTACAATAAAGGAGATACAAATTTGAATGTAGTTGTAACATAAAGAAATAGGCTTATTTTGGAACTAAAGATGAACTACTGCTAGAGAAATACTTCTTTTTATATAAATTTCATCTTTTAATTTTTCATCCTTTCATTTCAAAGTTACATATTAGCTGCACACATTTTTGGAAAGTTTAGGAGCTCTCGAAGCTTTATTTTTATTCAGAGTAGTGAAAGGGACCAATACCATACCACCGGCATGTAACTTTGGCTTTCTAGGTTAGCTGAATTGTGTTTTGTAAGAGTTCAAACATTTTGGCAAACATAATCTTTAAAGAGTGTTCGTGGAATGGAAAGGTAGCTATTATATGAGTCTGGCTGGCATTGGGAGACAGAACTTTTTAGGAATAGTGTAGTACGGCATAACATGCCTGACTCTCTATCACGTGAGTTTCAGCTGGGGACTGGCTATTATGCATTTAGTTTTTGTGGTGATATTCATTTCCCCCAATGCTAGTATAGTACCTTACAGAATAACTGCTCCCTCTCACACTGTTCAAACCTGATGTTTAACTCCAATGAGCAGAATATTTCTTGAGAATCTGGTAGGCTGTCAGCTGCTCAAAAATTTCCTCACCTTTTAGGAATCAAGAGGCTCATTGCTGTGTTGAAAGGTCAAGTCTGGACCTCGATCTGAGTCAGATTAACCCAGTCTACATCCTTGCACCCTATTTCCTTTAGATAAATTTCTTATTATCCTCCTATCAATGCCTAGCTTTCCCAAGCATTCTCTTCCCTTCAGGGTTTGTGCCCAAAATTTTATATGCATTTCTTAGCTTTCCCTTGTGTGCTATATTCCTTGCTCATTTCATCTTTCTTAATTTGATCACCTCAATATTTGGTGAGGAGTAAATCTATGAAGCTTCTCATTATTTCTGATCATAATTCCATTTTTTGTTTTACACTGTTTAATCTGTGCCACTGATACAGAGCTATTAAATAAATTTAAGTCAGACTCTACCGTGCACGTTTTTGTGTTTTTGTGTATATGCATGTGAATTTCATTGTTAGATTGTTTGGAGATACCTCAGTCACAATATTTCACAGGTGAGAAATAGATTATTAAGGAAGTTTATGGGTGCATATTGCTAATGTGGCATACACTTTGCAAGACTTGGATGTTACAGTTTGCCAAGTAAGCAAGTAGGTAGTTCAGACTGTTGGTTTTCAGAACCAACAGGCCACACCTCACCTAAGGTAACTGGAGATGGGCTGAACAAACAGAGAACCTATCACAAGAATGGCATTGCATTGTTGTGTGATGCCCAGGCATTCCCACCACCAATCATGAGGTAAGGGGGTGGTTATTGAATTACTCAAAACTTGATTTTCAACTACTTCTTTTAGACAATCGTTAAATCAGTCAGAGCAAACCTAGTGGCTGTTTTTTGATGAGCAATGCCCTGTTAGGGCTAAGGGATTTCTGGCATAGTGGTTTTGAATCCTGCTGAGAGCATGGATACTTATATATATCTTTTATTGCCTCATCCCCCTAAATCTTGAGGTTTGACATTGACTAACTCTGTGCACAGGAAAACACTTTTGTAAGACTTGAGGTTCTCACAGCGGTGAGTATAAAGATATCCGTCTTCTGGGTTATTGCGCTGTGTAGTCTGGTCGATGTTAACCAACGTTTCAGAGGTCATATTCATATTCATCGCCCTGATGACGGAGGCAGTATGACCTCTGAAACGTTGGTTAACATCGACCAGACTACACGGCGCAATAACCCAGAAGACGGATATCTTCAAAACACTTTTGACTTGCAAATCTTGAGAAATTACTACCTAGATTGAATTCTCTAAAGGAACTGCGGACAGATGCTCTGAAAAGAATTTTTTCAGAGAAACTGTTAATACGCAATAAATGTATAGATCTTAAAAATACTGATGATCCATAGCAGTTAGCACCTGTATAGTATTTATAGTTAAGATGGACATATTGCTGATATTTTAAACAGGTACGTAATGTGTGTATGTATGTATCAGTTCCAACAATAAGAAACATTTATTTAGTCAGAGCAGACAACTTTGTTTTGCTTTCTTACACAGTCAGCATCGGGTACCACTGTTCCAATAGACAGTTTTGATAAAAATATTGGAATTTTTATTTTTGTAATTTTCAAGAACCAACAAGTAGTGTAGCACCCAAGGTAACTGGCAGTAGGCTTCAAGAAAAAACATTGGACTTCGGCCAAGCAGGGACTGTGCTGTGTCTGAGCCAGGGATATCCTGTCCCTAATATTAGGCGAGTATCATTTCTTGCTGAGAGACAGTGTTTGTTATGACTGGTGTGTTCAGAATATGAGTGAGAGGGATTATTAATTTATTGAAATGAAAAGCCAGTATAGCGCGGTCATTGAATGACTGGCCACAGTACGGACAACCATATTCTGATTCCCCGTTTCAAAGATCCTGACTGTTTGCTGCTATCTTAAGGTGGAGACAGTCAGGAATACTGAATCAGTGGCAATATATTGTACATCTATACAGTGCCGCCACTCAGAAACAATATGCATGTTAGAATTGAACCACCGTGAAAGCCTAACATTTCTAGAGCAGATTAATTGCAAGCAAAAGGTTAATTTCAGTTTAGCAGATGGCAGTTGATCTCGTCATACTGCTATTATGTGCACCATTTTTGTTCTGTATATGGAAATACTTGGTCTTATATTTAGTGGCAATTTGAATAATTATATTGTACAAAGTTTGTATAAAAGGTAGCAGTAGCATGCAAACGTTGGTAATGAGTGGGATAAGATGCCCATACATCTAGCTAGAAGAAGGACATTTGTTTTCAGAACCAAATGGAGCCATGCGACCGAGAGTGACAAGTAAAACAATTGATGTTAAGGAGATCATTGCAGGGGGGAGGGTGGTCGCTTTGTGCCCTGGTCAAGGTTTTCCTGTCCCATTATATAGGTAAGAAGCCCTCTTTTTAGACAGTCATTGTTTGGGAAATTCTGGTATCATTTGAGAGTATTTTAAAACTTAGCCCTCTAATTATATTCTACAGTAAAATATAACAGCCAGTTGAGTGGCTAGGTCTCTTGCTTAGTGTTAGAAAGGTCCTGCATTTGAATCACAGAACTGCTCTTGTGAGTTCTTTATGATTTTCCAGTCCCTCTAGGCAGGTTCTGAGTAGTGACTTAAAGTTAGCCATGACAATCTCCTGATTTTTTACAGTTTAGTTGCAATCGTCTTTAAAGTTTTATGGTACCTAACCTATGAAGTTTAAGTGTGTTTAAATAGTCCACAAGCAAATCATATACTACAGTAAATAAGAGAAGCTGTGAAACTTTGAAAAATTAGAACATTTTTGGAATTTTGTTAGAGAAACCCTGCCCAATTATTCACTAGCTTGTTTTACAAATTTTTCAATGTTTGAGATTATTTGTGTTATGATGCATTGTCTTGTTTATTTTTCTAATAAATTTATGTGTTTGTAATAGGTGTATGTCCTTCCATGATGACAGCTTTATGAATCATAGTACTTTACTCATTCTTCATGTTTTGGAGGGCCACATTGTTCATATCTTGGCCATGAGACTTTCTGTCTTGGCTGGGATTTTCTTCAATACTTCCCATTATGTTTTGGGATTAATACCTTGCATTCCATGATCATTTGATATTTATTTTTAACACTTTGATATGCAACCTCTGAAGTAGAGAGCATCATTAAATGATCACATGTATGAACATGGTCACTGCTGTAAAAAAATCTCAAAACTTGACTCTTTTTGTGAAGCTTCAGTTTACTACAGTGTTTCTTATCAGCATGTTCTCATAGTATCACTCCTTCCATAGAAATATTTTTGAATTATTAAGTTCTTTCACGTTAGGATGTTTACTTTAATCTCTTTCGACTGCATGACATTGCAATCCGACATTCAGACTTGCATGACAAGTGTATCTTATAGGAACACTGTTGGATGTTGTCTGAATTGTGTTTGATATATACGATGTTTTGGGAAGTTATCACCAGTGGTCTGTATCATAGATCAAATAAATTTGATTTTAGTCCATGTTGGCCCCACATATACTCTACTATACATGAACCTGAAATCTAACTTCATAAATTCCCCCTAAAATACCCTTTCATTAAAAGTTTTTTCTGTTATTATTCAAGACTTATTAGGAACATTTTAGTTAATACCTAACTCAATAAAATACAAGGAAAACAGTTTCTGTCAAATGTATTACCATGAGAAGCCACGGTGGTCTAGCGGTTAGAACGCTGGCCTTGTAATCCTGGGGTCTCGGGTTCGATTCCCGGTGGTGCCCGAATTTATAACTTGTGTTGGGCAAGGCCGTGGTCTAGGCAACACGGAGTTTTCCTCCCTGGCATACAACAATTACTCCATTCACACACAGAAGAAGGCAATGGCAAACCACTTCTGGATCATCTGCCAAGAACGTATATGAACAGGTCCCAGTCCGAGAAAAGGAGGGAAGGATCCGGTTCATATGGAGAAGAAGGAAATGGCAAACACCTTCTGGATCATCTGCCAAGAACGTATATGAACAGGTCCCAGTCCGAGAAAAGGATGGAAGGATCCTGTTCATATGGACCTGTCGTCAGACAGAACACTAAATAAATAAATAAATAAAATAAAGTATTACCATGCCTGTAGTGTTTATTAGCTTTGCGACATGGATCTCTTGCATTAATTTAATGAACATCAAGGTCAATTATAAGTTGGACATTGTATATATTCTGTTGGAGTACACTGTTCTCCTCGTGTTACATTTAGGTCTTCAAAAGGTATTATATGAAATTATGTATCATATGATATGATACAATATGACATGACGTGATATATTATATGAACAGTGTGTATTGGTCCAGTGGTACTTTAATTGCAGTTAAACATTCAGATTCTCAGGTGGAAACTGTTTCTTTTTCATGTTGTTTTTTTAAACCTACCCACCCATCTGCATCAGCCGGTTTTACAGAAATATCGCATCAAAGTTGTCTGAACATGAAATAAAGAGGTGATTGTAAGGATGTTATATGGGAATGCATAAACTTATCTT
Organism: Zootermopsis nevadensis; assembly: GCF_000696155.1. The sequence continues at coordinate 581,654 of NW_019060089.1, forward strand.
ACTTTTCATATGGCCTGTATGAATGAAGTGGTGTTTCTTGGTTGTTACAGGTGGTACAAGTTCATTGATGGCACAATGCGCAAACAAGCTGTAACACTGGATGACAGAGTGAAGCAAGTGAGTGGCACACTCATTATCAAGGAAGCCAGAGTAGATGATTCTGGGAAATATCTATGTGTAGTGAACAACTCTGTTGGAGGAGAGAGCGTTGAGACTGTTCTCACAGTGACAGGTACGCAAAATGTGATGAAATTTATACCTGAGTTTCTGAGTTCCTTTGTGTCATGTCAGAGATGAGGAGATGCTGTCTGACTGATGTTCAGGAATGCAGAATGGTGCTATATTAACATGTGACAGTGTGATTTGAATTTATGTATTCTTCATAATGACCAGTGTAGGTTTCAAGCTTATTGCTATTTGTATAGTAATTATGTTTGTTCTTAGTATTAGGAGTGAATATCCTCATTTACAGTTACTTTTTCTGTTACATATAAAAGTTTTATGGATGCATATTGAAAACAAGGTCATTATCCTCAGTTTTATAAATACGGGTCTGCGAGCTTTATTTCTTTCAACAATCTCTTCAATGCAACAACAGTAAGATTATGGGTGACAATAGTAGTAAATACACTTTATATTTACAAATATTTTTATTTCAAGTTAAACATGTTTGCACTGGGATGTCATTGTAACCAAAAAGTCTCACCTTGAAGATGGCTGTCTTCTGGGTTGTTGCACTATTTTGTGTGGTAGATGTTTTCTGATGTTTCAGAGGCAGCATTCACTTCTGAAATATTGGTAAACCTCTACAAGACAACATGTCACAACAACCCAGAAAAAAAGTCATTTTCATACTCACTGCTGTGAGAACCTATAACCTCGCACCTCATCTTATCTCCACCTAGGAACCAGCCTGGCTGCAACAGAAAGCCAGTTTACCTTTATAATATGGCGAAGTTGAAGTACAAAACATCCTTTCCTTAGGTTTGTTTTAAACTCTAGTTTGTTAATTACATTGCAGCCCCACTTGCAGCCAACATTGAGCCCACAACACAGACAGTAGACTTTGGTCGTCCAGCTGTGTTCACATGTAACTTTGAAGGTAACCCCATTAAGACGATCAGCTGGCTCAAGGATGGAAAATCACTAAGTCATGAGGAGTCAGTGTTGAGGATTGAGTCAGTGAAGAAGGAGGACAAGGGCATGTATCAGTGTTTTATTCGCAATGACCAGGAGAATGCACAGGCCAGTGCAGAACTGAAACTTGGTGGACGATGTGAGTTGCCTATACAAAGTACATGTAGAGATAAAAAAAACTAAGTTAATATATAAGTCTAAAATTAATACATAACTCTTAATTCTCTTGTTAACACATCCATATCTCAGGAGGCAAGCTTTTACATTGACAAGTAGTTTCTCAGAAACTACAATAGTGATTATGCTTAAACTTGCACAAGCTGTAGTACATATCTTTGGTAGAGTAGGTTTTGAGTGAAGAAGTCCCATTTCTGTTAGGAAATTTGACAAGAGGGCAAAAATATTAGAGGTCTACCATCCTGTCTTGGTCTGGTAAGCACAAGCGAACCCACATGATTATCAGAAGTTTCTAATGTGGAGATTTGATATTTGTGAAATAATTGAAAATTTAGGAAGAACCAGGAGAGAATCTGTAGACATTCCTGTATACTCCAGTGTATGTTATTTATTTAATGCATTGAAGTTCTTTAGTGTTAACCAGTTATCAGATGTGGAATTATCTCATGTAGATGGTTCTCAGTGTACTGATAGCAGTGCAACTGCACAATTTCATGTTTCATGTGTTAGCATATCATATCAAAACACAAAGCAATATTTACTTCAGCAAACTGATTTTTAACACAGAATTTAAGTTTTTTGTAATCTAACTTCATAGCTGTATATAACACTTCTTGTTACAGTTGAACCTCCTCAGATTCGACAGGCATTCAAAGAGGAGACCCTTCAACCAGGGCCATCAGTATTCCTTAAGTGTATTGCATCAGGTAACCCCACTCCTGAAATAACATGGGAATTGGATGGCAAGAAGTTGTCTAACAGTGACCGGTAAGCTCAACCTTTTGCTGTGCCAGTGTTTTATGATGATACGAGGCGCGTCCACAAAGTAAGTTTCCCACTCGTCCCACAGCTAGCAAACCTTACATTGCGCGAAGCGACTGTGCGTACGTGATAGAGCAATGACGTAGCATGGCGCATGCACTAACGGCACCTCCCGCGTTCTCACAGTAGCATCGTTGCAGCTGTTGAAGATGGAGGTTCTTATTCCAGCTCCCGCCGACTGTGAAGTGCGGTCAGTGATAACGCTAGGCCGCACACGGCTCGACAGACAGCGAGTCTCCTGCAGGAGTTCAGCTGGGAGGTGTTTAATCATTCACCCTACAGCCCGGACCTCGCTCCCAGTGATTTCCATCTTTTCCTACACCTCAAGAAATTCCTGTCCGGTCAGCGTCAGCGTCAGCGTTTTGAGAATGAAAGAGAGGCGGAGATGGTTGTCACACAGTGGTTCCAATCCCAGGCGGCAGACTTCTATGACACAGGTATTCAAAAGTTGGTCCCACGGTATGACCAATGTCTCAATTCCGGTGGCGAATATGTTGAAAAATAGCTGGACACTTGCTGTATCTGTTGCAATAAATATTTCCATGAAATTGTGTTTTGTTTCTGTAAACGGCCCCAGGGAAACTTACTTTGTGGACGAGACTCGTAGTTGGTAATTCCCCTGTCATTTGTCACTATGTAACCTCTGCATTTTAAACAGTTTTATTAAATCATCTGATTCATTAACATCTTAACAGATATGCATGTGTTACGCAGTTTGCAGGTTGGCCAGTATGTGACAGTGAACGGTGATGTTGTCTCTCATCTTAACATTTCATCCATACACACCAATGATGGGGGCCTGTACAAGTGCATCGCTTCATCCAAAGTTGGATCAGTTGAACATGCTGCCAAACTGAATGTGTATGGTCTGCCATTTATTCGCCCCATGGAGAAGAAGGCTATCGTTGCGGGAGAGATGCTGATTGTGACCTGTCCTGTTGCTGGCTATCCTATTGACACAATTGTCTGGGAGAGAGGTTTGTGAAGGTTTATTTTGTGTGTATATTTGCTTCACAATATTCATTCTCCTTTTGAGAAACCTAAATATTAAAATGTATAACTAACTAACTAGATGGCTTACCGAACCCGAAGGTTCATCACCGAATTAACCAAAGCCCTCCACCGGACCCTGTCCTGGGCCAACAAAATCCAGTTTCCTTCAACTCCTATCTCCCATAGATCCCGCCTGAGATTATCCTCCCATCTACGTCTAGGTCTCCCCAGAGGTCTCTTCCCCTCAGGCTTCCCAAATAGTGGACCCAACCAACCAGATGGCTTACCGAACCCGATTATCCTCCCATCTTCGTCTAGGTCTCCCCAGCGGTCTCTTCCCTTCAGGTTTCCCAACCAGTACCCGGTGCACACCTCTTGTCCCATCCATGCGCGCTACATGTCCCGCCCATCTCACTCTTCTCGACTTAATCACCCTCACAATACTGGGGGAGCAGTACAGATTTTTAAGCTCGTCATTGTGCAGTTTTCTCCACGCCCCATCGTCTTCCCTCTTAGGCCCAAATATCCTCCTCAACACCCGATTCTCAAACACCTGCAATCTGTGTTCCTCCCTCTGAGTGAGAGACCATGTTTCGCACCCATACAAAACAACAGGCAAGATTATTGTTTTGTATACTTTAATTTTCAGGTTCTTAGAAATCAGACGGGAAGACAAAATATTTTGGACTGAGAAGTAGCAAGCATTTCCGGAATTTAGTCTCCTCCTAACTTCCTCACAAGTATCATTTTGATTTGTTATTGTTGTTCCCAAATATTTGAACTTTGTAACCCTTTCAAAGGATTTATTAGCTACCCTAAGATAATTTTGCCCGCCTGTCTTCTGATGACGAGATACTAACATGTACTTAGTTTTTTCTGAATTTACTTCCAGCCCCACTTGTCTACCAGCCTCTAGTAAAACTTCTGCGTTCCTCTTTATTGTATTTATATCGTCCCCCAATAAATTAACATCATCAGCATATGCCAATAGCTGATGTGTCCCGTTCAATTGCAAACCCTCCTGCCTACCTTGGACCTTCCTGATGGCGTATTCTAGCGCAAAGTTAAAGAGCAAGGGAGACAAAGCATCTCCTTGTTTTAGACCGTTCTTGATGAGGAATGTCTCAGATACATATTTACCTACTCGAATTTTGCTGCAGGTTTCATTTAAGCACATTTTTATTAGACCCACTAGCTTCTTTGGTATACCAAATTCAATAAGAATATTATATAGCACTTCTCTCTTCACAGAGTCATAGGCTTTTTTGAAATCTATAAATAACTGATGTACAGTCCCACCGAACTCCCATTTTTTCTCTAGTATCTGACGAATGCAAAAGATCTGATCAATCGTTGATCTGTTTCGTCTGAACCCACACTGATGATCCCCAATAGTTTCATTCGCATATGGGGTTAATCTTGCCAAAAGAATGTTGGATAGAATTTTGTATGAGGTTGATAGCAGCGATATTCCTCGGTAATTACCACACTCAGTCTTGTCCCCCTTCTTATAAATAGGAATAATTATGGATTCCTTCCATTGATGTGGCATCTCTTCCTTATCCCAAATTAACTGAATAAGCTTATGGATCCTCATATGCAACCCTTTGCCACCTGCTTTAATTAATTCGGCCGGAATCTGATCAATTCCTGGAGCTTTATAACTTTTCAACTTCCCAATGGCTAGTTCCCCTTCATCTAAGCTAGGTTCTGGCACCAACAGTTCAGCTGTATGCATTTTAATCTGTCTAATATCACCAGTATTATGAACATTTAAGAGCTCGCTAAAGAAATTTTTCCCCCTATTCACAATTTTTATTGGATCTGCCAGCAAATTGCCACTATCATCCTTTACCAAATTAGTCTGGGGTTGATATCCTTTCTTAAAGTTATTAATGCCTCTGTACAGGTCTCTGATGTTTTTTTCCTTATTATTTGTCTCAAGTTCAGCAATTTTGCCCTTCAGGTATTCCCTTTTCTTAGTCCTAAAGGTTCTACTAGCCTCACGTCTCACGTTACATAGATTATCCGCATTTGTTTTGTTTGGGTTCTGCAACCATTGAAATGTATAATTCAATTCAATTAAACTATAATCATAACATTTATTAATGGGTGTAAAACTTGGCCTCTCAGCCTGAAAAAGAACATACTTGTTGTATACAATATTTTATTTTCCGTCTATACACAAACTTAAAATAATGTTGTTTAAAATTACTTAAAATTATAACATTCTCAGTAGATACTGCATCTTGTTACAAGATGCAGTATCTACTGAGAATGTTATAATTTTAAGTAATTTTAAACAACATTATTTTAAGTTTGTGTATAGACGGAAAATAAAATATTGTATCAATAAAACACAAACATGACGCAATTAAGATATAAAATACTTGTTGTATGTTAAGAGTCTCTGATAAAAAGTGCTGGGAATAATATTTTGACCTAAGAGAGACGATGCATTGAATCCTATTCCAGATGTAACTGACATTGTATTAGCTAACTTAACAGCAGTTTGGACCTGTGTACACAGATGGACGTGTGCTGCCAATCAACAGGAAGCAGAAAGTGTTTCCCAATGGAACTCTTATCATTGAAAATGTGGAACGGCTATCTGATCAAGCCACGTACACCTGTGTTGCACGTAACGCACAGGGTTACAGTGCACGTGGTACTCTTGAAGTTCAAGTCATGGGTGAGTACACTTTTTATTATTTTGTCTGTTAGAGCTGTGCACAAATAAGATGTTATTGCTCCATATTTGATGGACATCACCAGAGATACTGGAAGTGACTGAGACTGAACCTGATCCTGATCTTATATTAGTTCGGGCATCTGTATATTTTGTTTCCAGACTATGAATTGTGTGCCATTCAGGAAATCTGGCCTAATACAGGTCTTTACATATTTTTACAGTCACTGTAGAGGAACATTTACTGTGGCTCATGAAGATCAGTCCTCCTATCTGTGGCTGTTTGCAAATAATTGAGAGGCTACACATACTGTGATTGTTCACTTGAGAAAATCCTACTTGACATTTTTTATAAAATTGTTAGGATGACTAAATCAGGAAGGGTGAGGCCGGTAGGATGTGTGTGACACATCAGGGAATCAAGATCTTGCCAAAGTTAAATAGGAAACTGCAAGGGAAGATACCACTTAGGAGATTTAGGCATAGATAGGAGTAATTTAGGAAAACTGATCTTGGAGAACTTATTTGTATTGATGTAGACTGAATTCAGCTATCTGAGTTAGCATAAATTGGCGGGCTTTTTAAAATGGATTCCATGAAAACAAGGAATTAATGAACTGAGTAACAATGAACTTTACAGGGAAAATTCTATACCGTGGAGTTGTTAACAAAATATTGGCTTAGGATAGGATCCAGTGTTTAACTTTTCTGAACGTGCTCATTTGTCCAAAGAACATCCTGGACTATGGTTTTAGATAGGAATTGTGTCCTGTCTAAATGTTTTCTTTTTCATATACTAGATTTAATGTACTTATTGAGCTAAGTACAAAATGTTGTGTGACATACTCAGTATTAATGGTATTATCCACTGAATTGCTGTGACATTAGTAGTGTTCGTTCTCAGTCACGTTCCACACTTTGGTCTTCTGTCTGTATTTCAACATTGTGCACAGCTTATATTGTTTATATTGATTCTTGAAATGGTTTTTCATGGATGATGTCAGAAAATGGTTCTGTTCCTAGAAATTGATGTGGCTTGTTTCAAAACAGATGATTTTGTTCCAGGTGCCATGTACATATTAAATACTGTTACATGTTTTAAATAGATTTGTGTTTCTAAGTATGTACTGATTTCATATTGTTTATGAAGTGTAAATATTCCAATATCACGAGCCGGGATAGCTCATTCAGTATAGTGACTAGCTACGGGTTCGATCCCCGACGGGGGCAGAGGATTTTTCCTCTAGCCTCTGCGTCCAGACCGGCTCTGGGGCCCACTGCTAGCTTTGGCTCTCAGAGGGCTGTTACACCATGGATTATTATTATTATTATAACCTGTAATATGATCTTACTTGAAGCAAACCACAGCAATAAAGTTGCAACCATAAATTGTTTTATAGTTAATGGGTACAAAATGTAGGAAGGATAAGACATAAGAATTTGAATATAGATACACACAAGCTAAATTCCATCTAACATTTTTCTTCCTTATATGCAACTTTATCTTAGGCTAAGAATAAAATATTTTACAAATATAATGTCAATGTAGATAATAATTATAATCAGGTTTGGACCTTGCCAATCTCTACATTCAAAATAAGATAATCATAAAATTAATTAGACTAAGGACTTTATTCCTTTTTGAGGTTCTTCAGGATATTTGAATATTAATTAACTTTTTCCATGGATTGTATAAAAATGCCATATTCGTGTTTGCTTGACAGTCCTTCGTCATCTGTAAAATTTCACAAAAAGTTTAGTTCAGTAAAAATGCTTATAAAGCTCCAGTTAAGTAAGCCTGTGTCTCATCCGTGACTTTTGAGGTTTCATCTTTCGAAGATCTTCACAGGACCCTTAGTGCTGAAGGTAAAGTTGTAGCTGTGCCTAAGTATGGCACCATGAAGGCATATGGTGACGTAGGTAAAAAGTAAACATTTTAAACAATAATCTATTTGCCATAATTTAGACATCCATGTGATATTTGTTTTTTCACTTGTAAGTATAATTAATTTTATTTTTAAGATTGATGATTTTAAGATCATGATGCCATCTCTTCGGTATCCACATCAGGCTTTATGATGGGAAGAAAAATGAGACTTTAAGACTTTACTTGTTTGTAATTTATAACTTTTGATGTGGCTATAAAATTTGTTGAAACAAAAAAAAATCTCTGTTATATCACAATGTGTATTTGATGGAAAAGTTCTGTCCATAATGCACAGCATACTTTTGTTTGCAGTGGAGCTATTTTGTTGTATGTTAAGAGTCTCTGATAAAAAGTGCTGGGAATAATATTTTGACCTAAGAGAGACGATGCATTGAATCCTATTCCAGATGTAACTGACATTGTATTAGCTAACTTAACAGCAGTTTGGACCTGTGTACACAGATGGACGTGTGCTGCCAATCAACAGGAAGCAGAAAGTGTTTCCCAATGGAACTCTTATCATTGAAAATGTGGAACGGCTATCTGATCAAGCCACGTACACCTGTGTTGCACGTAACGCACAGGGTTACAGTGCACGTGGTACTCTTGAAGTTCAAGTCATGGGTGAGTACACTTTTTATTATTTTGTCTGTTAGAGCTGTGCACAAATAAGATGTTATTGCTCCATATTTGATGGACATCACCAGAGATACTGGAAGTGACTGAGACTGAACCTGATCCTGATCTTATATTAGTTCGGGCATCTGTATATTTTGTTTCCAGACTATGAATTGTGTGCCATTCAGGAAATCTGGCCTAATACAGGTCTTTACATATTTTTACAGTCACTGTAGAGGAACATTTACTGTGGCTCATGAAGATCAGTCCTCCTATCTGTGGCTGTTTGCAAATAATTGAGAGGCTACACATACTGTGATTGTTCACTTGAGAAAATCCTACTTGACATTTTTTATAAAATTGTTAGGATGACTAAATCAGGAAGGGTGAGGCCGGTAGGATGTGTGTGACACATCAGGGAATCAAGATCTTGCCAAAGTTAAATAGGAAACTGCAAGGGAAGATACCACTTAGGAGATTTAGGCATAGATAGGAGTAATTTAGGAAAACTGATCTTGGAGAACTTATTTGTATTGATGTAGACTGAATTCAGCTATCTGAGTTAGCATAAATTGGCGGGCTTTTTAAAATGGATTCCATGAAAACAAGGAATTAATGAACTGAGTAACAATGAACTTTACAGGGAAAATTCTATACCGTGGAGTTGTTAACAAAATATTGGCTTAGGATAGGATCCAGTGTTTAACTTTTCTGAACGTGCTCATTTGTCCAAAGAACATCCTGGACTATGGTTTTAGATAGGAATTGTGTCCTGTCTAAATGTTTTCTTTTTCATATACTAGATTTAATGTACTTATTGAGCTAAGTACAAAATGTTGTGTGACATACTCAGTATTAATGGTATTATCCACTGAATTGCTGTGACATTAGTAGTGTTCGTTCTCAGTCACGTTCCACACTTTGGTCTTCTGTCTGTATTTCAACATTGTGCACAGCTTATATTGTTTATATTGATTCTTGAAATGGTTTTTCATGGATGATGTCAGAAAATGGTTCTGTTCCTAGAAATTGATGTGGCTTGTTTCAAAACAGATGATTTTGTTCCAGGTGCCATGTACATATTAAATACTGTTACATGTTTTAAATAGATTTGTGTTTCTAAGTATGTACTGATTTCATATTGTTTATGAAGTGTAAATATTCCAATATCACGAGCCGGGATAGCTCATTCAGTATAGTGACTAGCTACGGGTTCGATCCCCGACGGGGGCAGAGGATTTTTCCTCTAGCCTCTGCGTCCAGACCGGCTCTGGGGCCCACTGCTAGCTTTGGCTCTCAGAGGGCTGTTACACCATGGATTATTATTATTATTATAACCTGTAATATGATCTTACTTGAAGCAAACCACAGCAATAAAGTTGCAACCATAAATTGTTTTATAGTTAATGGGTACAAAATGTAGGAAGGATAAGACATAAGAATTTGAATATAGATACACACAAGCTAAATTCCATCTAACATTTTTCTTCCTTATATGCAACTTTATCTTAGGCTAAGAATAAAATATTTTACAAATATAATGTCAATGTAGATAATAATTATAATCAGGTTTGGACCTTGCCAATCTCTACATTCAAAATAAGATAATCATAAAATTAATTAGACTAAGGACTTTATTCCTTTTTGAGGTTCTTCAGGATATTTGAATATTAATTAACTTTTTCCATGGATTGTATAAAAATGCCATATTCGTGTTTGCTTGACAGTCCTTCGTCATCTGTAAAATTTCACAAAAAGTTTAGTTCAGTAAAAATGCTTATAAAGCTCCAGTTAAGTAAGCCTGTGTCTCATCCGTGACTTTTGAGGTTTCATCTTTCGAAGATCTTCACAGGACCCTTAGTGCTGAAGGTAAAGTTGTAGCTGTGCCTAAGTATGGCACCATGAAGGCATATGGTGACGTAGGTAAAAAGTAAACATTTTAAACAATAATCTATTTGCCATAATTTAGACATCCATGTGATATTTGTTTTTTCACTTGTAAGTATAATTAATTTTATTTTTAAGATTGATGATTTTAAGATCATGATGCCATCTCTTCGGTATCCACATCAGGCTTTATGATGGGAAGAAAAATGAGACTTTAAGACTTTACTTGTTTGTAATTTATAACTTTTGATGTGGCTATAAAATTTGTTGAAACAAAAAAAAATCTCTGTTATATCACAATGTGTATTTGATGGAAAAGTTCTGTCCATAATGCACAGCATACTTTTGTTTGCAGTGGAGCTATTCACAACAGTGAGATGGTTAAATACCATGAACAGGAAAATGCAAGATGTTTTCACATCAAGCTACCCTGAAGGATTCATATCCAGAAACCAAATCTGTTAAAAATGCATTACTACATCAGCGTATGATGATGTAAGCTGGCATTTATGAAATGTCAGGATTTAATTTATTATACAACTTATATCACCATTTAGGTAGATATCACTGATTTATGTCACCGTAATAGCTTTCAAGTCTGACACACAGCTGATAGTGATTATATAAGCTTTTGGTGCCAAATGATGTGCATTGTCTTTATTTGTGAAAGATGTGGGTTTACTTAAGTGTGTGTGAGTGATTTGTGAAACCATGGAAACCATTTCAAGGATCATTGTTTTTATTTAACTGTGTTGCAGTTTCTGTGCTTGTTCTTAACGTGAGTACCTCTATTTTTCAGTATAAAATTTGTAACATGATAGATATATATTAATTTTATTATTCACATGAGATGGGCCATGAGAAACTTTGCAAAGTAATTTTTGTTTTACAGTATGTGGCAATGTAGGGACGCAGTATCTCATTCTGAAAGACGTACTGTGACCATTTTACCAGCATCATATAATTTTCTAACGTTTTGGGAATTATTGTTTAACAGCTTATGTTGAATCGCATTAGGCACTAACAGAGCGTGGTGTTAGCAATATTTAACAACTGGAATGCCAGAAACTGCAGCACATATTGTTGTTTTATCTGTTGTATTTTCAGGATTAATGTCATAAATTTAACATTGTCGCCATTGGCAAAAAAAAATTTGGGGGGGCAGATGTTTCTCCTGAAACTATGCCAATTTGTGTATTACATCAGAACACTGAACATGTCCACATGGTCTAAATTTCAGACACGTTCTTATGTTCATGATATTTTCAACATTAGAGGAAGTGCTTGTTTTGCAGAGGGGTTATAATCAGGTAAGTGACGAGTTCATTGTGGAAATGAAGAAGTGCAGAACCACTGAGTATCTTGTATGAGACACTTGTATGAGCGATATTTAAAACATTTTAACAACATTGCTTTGTAGTAGAAATGTTAACAGCTGTTTTTTGTGGTCAGGTCGTTGAGTTGGGGCAGCGTCTAGCCGTTCAGTCAGTGAGTTGCAATTCATGTTTGTGGCAATACTGTATGTTTTTGATTGTTTGATTGAGGCATTGGTTTCCCAGTTGCCCCATATATTAGCCCATTCCAGTTTGATGGACCTGTGAATGCAGGCGATAGCGTTCAACTCAACTGCTATGTTTCAAAGGGTGACAAACCATTACGCATTGAGTGGCATTTTCATGGACGTGATCTGTCTTCTCATGCTGTTGGCATTCGTACTGCCATGTTTGGTGCCAAGGCTAATATACTGACTATCAATTCTGTGGGTCCTGGCCACGGTGGTGCCTACACTTGCACTGCAAGTAACATGGCAGGAGTTGCCAACTTCACAGCAGAGTTAGAAGTTAATGGTACATAAACGTGTGGTGAGCTGAGAAATGATCTAGAGGAAAGATAAGCATGTGAATGAAAACACTGATTGAGAGTCTAGCACGAAGACCTAAAGCCATTAAATATGTTTTTTAAAACATTCTTTGCAGTGGACGTTTATTGTTGACGAGTTCCCTCACTGACTATGCTTTTTTGGCAAATTTATATGTTTCACTTTTTTCATGTCTTTTTGTCAAAGTTATGGCCATTGTATTTCTTTCTAGGGTGAATTATTTGTTTATGCCATTTAAAATTGTGGGCAAAGTTCAGTAAAGTAGGTGTTTCTTTCACTGTTATCTCCCATGCACCGAAATATTAAATTGTTATTGTATATATGATAAATTGGCTAATGACATTTTGTACATATGTTAACCCAGTTCTGAACTAATAATTTTAATTGTTGTTAATAAGAAGCATGTATTGGATATGAATTAGATAATTTTACTCAGAATAGAAGGTCCCTGTTTCTTCAAATAATGGAACATTATGTTTCAGTGTAATTATTTCTATAAATAAGTCCTTTATAATTATAAATTACCATCCTGCCCTTTGTTAAAATTATGTAAGTGATATAATTTTAGAATTTAACTGAGGTTTTGAGAACCTAAAATTTACTCACAAACATGTTTAAATTATTGAATTATTTTTAACAAAATTTTAGAACCAAAGTGCTTACAAATTTTTGTAATGTTATGCAGTGAACAATGTTTTTGGTCAGCTTGATTCACACTCATCACAACTCCAGACACATTTGTCAGCTTACCAGAGCTGCTGTGGCTCATCTTATAACTTAATATGTTGTCTCACTCAGTCCTGCCCTACATCATCCCATTTTCATTCGATGGGGAAGCCAATTCAGGTGATAATGCCCAGTTGACTTGCCACGTGTCAAAGGGTGACCGTCCCTTGCAGCAGTCATGGAGTTTCCATGGGCGTGAACTGTCCTCCCACATGGGTATAACAACCACCAAGATTGGTGATAGTATCAGTGTGTTGGTAATAGCATCAGTGGGGGCTGGTCATAGTGGCAACTACACCTGCACAGCTCGCAATCCAGCTGGCATGGCAAACTACACTGCCACTTTACAGGTGAATGGTATGGCAACAACCAACTCCAGTGTTATCCTCTTCTGACAGCTTAATTTCTGTCCTATTTCTGATTACATTTCTGCTCGTCTTGTGCTCTACAAGCTTCCTCTTACAGCTGTATCCTAGTTAATTCTGTCACCTTGTGTTTTATCACATTTCCACCTGTTATGGTACTGTTCCTACCAGTTTCTTCACATCTGGTAGCAGAAGTTGTATTTCAGAGGTTGAAAATGTTATCATCACTGTGGA
>NW_019060089.1:595232-616484 GCF_000696155.1 Zootermopsis nevadensis
GGCCCCCCCCCCCCCCCCCCCAGATGATTATAAGTTTCCTCAGTTGTCCTCTTCAGTTTTCAAATTGATCACAGTTGTTTTAATGTTCACACTGTTCATATCTGGGTACGTTGTACATCTAAAGATTTCATCTTACTTATCAATGATGTTGGCTTGTGACTTGAATTTTGTTCAGCTGTAGAATTTTCATATTCGTTATTTAAGATTAATACCGATAGCTCTATACACATACGAACTGCATGATCATTGCTATCATCAAGTCATTCCAAATATGTATGTGTTGATGCTAACCTGTGTCTTGTTTTCCAGTACTACCCTCCATTTCACCGTTTTCTTTTGGCAGCTCACCACTGAATTCTGGCGTTATTGCACAACTGCAGTGTGTTGTAACTTATGGTGATCTCCCCATAACCATCTCATGGGTTTACCCCAATAATGACCATGTAAACACCATCAAAGTTGCTGACCGTGTCAGTCTCCTCATGATAAGTGAACTCAATAATAAGCACTCTGGCAATTATACCTGCATTGCCTCAAATGTTTCTGGAAGGACCACTTTCACTACACCCCTTGTCATCAATGGTTTGTTGTGAACCTCATATCTGTTTATTGACTGCATGAGCCTTTGTTTACCTTTCTGCCAGTCTCTCTTTATGTGCACACTTAAGCTTACACGTGTTCCTTCTAAATAAATCTTGCTATTTGCTTAAAATAGAAAAGAATCATTATATTCTTCCCTTCCTGTCTATTTGCTCCCAAGAAGTTCAGTTCAGATTTGTATAGTCTCACCTTGAATGATAACTTACTTGATGTGAAATTTGGTTAAAATATATCAGAAACTTCTGAACTAACAAGTGAACACATTTAAAAAAGTTGATTTATGAATATATATGCTTTCAAACAGTGTATGATGTAATTTTGTTTGTAGAAGGGTTGACAAAGTTCAGTGTTAGTGAACACGTGCCAGCTGATAATATTGTGCATCTTCTTAACACACCATTAACAGAATTTGAAACTTCTGGAAGCTAAAGAAATGTCATACTAGAACGTTCAGAGCAGGTGCGTTGTTAAGCAAGAGCAGGCTAGTACAACACAGTAGAATCTCTGCTTGTTACTTTATCTGCCTTGTGTTGGAGTGCGTTCTTGGTTTTGTTTGCAGCATCGTGAGGTCCAGCAACACATTGGAGAAATTTCTATCATCGGTAATTGATACCGTTCTTTTCTTATAATCCCTCCTCCATTTCTTGAGTTCTTGAACAATTGTAACCAGTACATGCAACTGGCACTGACTGACCTAATCATTTCGTATATGATATTATGGCAAGGATGGACTGGGGACTGATACTTTTAAAAATATTTTCTTGTTGTCATACTATTTATATGACTGATTTCTTCATTTATAGTTCATGTTGACTTGTAGCTAGATACAGCATTTCAGATGAACATACTAGGGATATGTAAGACTTGAGGTTCTCACAGCGGTGAGTATGAAGATATCCGTCTTCTGGGTTATTGCACTGTGTAGTCTGGTCGATGTTAACCAACGTTTCAGAGGTCATACTGCCTCCGTCATCAGGGCGATGAATATGCCAATAGGGTGTGAGGAGCTGGATTTATAGGCCGGGAAGTGAAAGGTGTAGCCTGCCCCGAGCCAATGGGAGCAGGTATGGGAGTGGACCAATGGTAGCTCGTGGGCGAGAGTGGGAGAGGGAGAGAAAGTAGAGAGAGAAAGGTGAGTTTGGTTGTATGGATAAGGGCCCTGAAAAGGGCCGAGTTAGTGGTCTGGTTGGTTCTGGCGGCGCACTCCAGCTCCTCACACCCTATTGGCATATTCATCGCCCTGATGACGGAGGCAGTATGACCTCTGAAACGTTGGTTAACATCGACCAGACTACACAGCGTAATAACCCAGAAGACGGATATCTTCATACTAGGGATATGTTTGTGTTGACCTGTAAGTCTTCCACATGGTGTTACAACCCAGAAAACTAACACCATTGTCTTCACTGCTGTGAAAACTACATGTCTCGTATTCTTAATCTATTATCTTCATTAATAATCTTTGATTTGGTTTCCTGCATTATGCAGTGTTATAGAGTGGTGAATAATTTTGAAACACTATAATTTTTTGAATATGTATTCAGTTCCACCAGAAATAGTTCCTTTCACATTTGGTGACAAGCCTCGATCTGAGGGTCAGTCAGCAACTGTGACATGCTCTGTTGATGGAGATAAGCCTGCTGCAGTGCACTGGATGCTGAATGATAAGGAGATTGATGGCAGTATGAATGTCAGTGTGATACCACTAGGTGATGCAGGCTCCATCATTGCAATTCCTCGTGTGACTGCACAGCACATGGGATGGTACTCTTGCATAGCCAAAAACACTGCTGGTGTGACCCAACATTCTGCTCAACTGGCAGTTACTGGTACCACATTATGTGCAGATGCCGCATGCTAATTAGCTTTCTCACCCTTTGCCCCATTCTCTTCATTAAGCTTTGTTCAAATTATGAGTGGCCACAAAGTTCTTATGCATGCTAGTTAGAAGTTATCTGTATGCTCCCCTCCATTCTCCGCACAAATTTTGATTTGTCCCCATATTCTTCTGGACATCTTCTTCCATGTTGATGGTTGGAAGTCATTAAAGCAGTCCCTGATAGCTGTTTTTAGGTCGTCAACTATTAGTCAGAGTTGAGATACTAAGGTAAATAGCACTCATCCTAAAAAAAATACTTTTTGTCTTGAAGACCGAAATCTTCATACTCACCGCTGTGAGAACCTCAAGTCTTACACTCTTCGTCTTGATTCATTGGTGGGAAATCACTGCAAAAGAGCCTTGCTAGTGACCTCATGAGTGGCCAAGTCACTGTAGGAAAGCTTATTAACACATCGAGGCTTAAATGGCTTTAATCCCAAATCCTTTTTCATTATTTTTTGGACTGTGGAGCATGGAATGCCTAACTCAGAATGCCTTTTTTGAGAAGATTTTAGTGGTGATATTGAGCAGGACGTTTTGACAATGTCCACGTGGTGTTGATGTGATGATGGATGACCAGAACGCTTTAAATCATGGATGCTTCCTGTGGAAAAAGCCTTCCCCCATGCCTGCATAGTTTCATGCGTAGGAATAGGCTTGCCCAACCTCTGTGAAAAATCTTGTCATTATGTCTTCAAAACTTGCTCCTTCTTGTGCGTGGTCGTGAACCCAAACACAAGTAATCAGTCACTCTTGTATTGTATACTCACTAGTATCCGTCATACTGAAGCCCTGTCTAGAAAAAGTATAAAACAAATATGTAACAGAGGACACAATCTCGTGCATAGGGACTTTGTGGCCACTCTTTATATCTTATAGTGATACTTCTGCTTTACTCATACTGAACTATTGTTTACTGGTAATGAGTTCTGTTTTGCCTAAAATAGATATTGTGTAGTGACTGTCAATTCTCCTTTGCCATTCTATTGATAATTTTACTGTTCGTAAAAGTTTCTTTGTCATCACATCTGCTGAAAATATATCTTTTTATGTGGTGTTCATGAACAGTTCTGTTTTTTTTTTCCCCAAAGTCTTCTAGTGCTCATAAATCCTGCTTTGCCCAAGGTAGATGGTTTTATAGTGGTTTCAGTTACCACAATTTGAATACAACATTTTACCACTGCTTGTTCAATTGTTTCTTGCAGTTCCTCCAAAGATTTTGCCCTTTAAATTTGGTGACCTACCTTTAAATGAAGGCCAACTCATTACTGTACCCTGTGCTGTTATCGAGGGAGATTCGCCCATCTCTCTAAAGTGGTTATTCAATCGTCAATCAATTCCCATTCACATGAGAGTCATAGTTGTGCCTCTTGGGGAAAGGAATATGATTCTGAGTGTAGGCTCTGTGCAGGCTATCCATGCAGGACAGTACACGTGTGCTGCATACAATGATGCAGGCACATATGAATTCACAGCCAACATGACAGTAAATGGTAAGGATATGCAAGGCGGTGGTGCTCTAGAAAGTTCCAATTTCATGCATGATTCCCTCCACCCCCACATTAATTATTTTTATAATTTTATGATTTATATATTAGAAAAGTATTGCTTTGGACAATTTTAATTTATAACCGTATTCAGTGCCATAACTTAAATCATTATGTTTATTACCACAGATTACCCCAGTGATTGTTGAATCATATCCAGCAGAAAATATGCGGTGTTCAGAATTGTTTGTCATGTTTCATTCCTATTGTTTGCTTACATCTCATTAGCTCTAAATACATGACACATTATTGAATGGTTGATTTTGATTTCTATTACAGTCAGCATTGCTGATAGTGCCTGTTCTTGAGACGATAGAAGTTTGAAAATGTTAGTTATATAATATGGTAGACAAAAATATATTTATAATAAAAACCACTGACTTAATTCTTCATTCTTGAACACATGCTTTTTACTGTCTTTATGTACTGTGATAATTACCGTGTTGCAGTCATTCTTCAGAATTATTCATCTTCTGTTCTTAAATTTTGTCTTAAGCATAATGGAAAATTCTTATTTTGTATTGTTGTGATTACTTGATCTGAATGTAGTTATCTCATGTAGGGGTTAAATGTGTTATGTTGCAACATGCTTTCTGTGGAACAATGCCTTTCTTTCGAGACTTTACAGG
Organism: Zootermopsis nevadensis; assembly: GCF_000696155.1. The sequence goes on from NW_019060089.1 coordinate 599,888, forward strand.
TCTGCTACCTCTCCTGCTGCTACCACTTATAGTGGTTTTAGATATTGTGTGTGTTTATAGCACTTTGCCGTGATAAGACAGTTTCTAGCAGACTCTTGCGAGCTTTCTGATTTTGAGGACTGCTGTGTTCTTTTGCTCTTCTACAATTTTGTTGTGTTACGCGGGGCTAAATATTCCATGTTATTTCACTGCTCCAAGGCTCTTCTCATGATTCTTTCCCATTACTTACCTCAGTTTCAAGTATCCTTGTTTGTAATTGGAATTATTTAACAGTGTTGGTTTGCATGTTACCTTAATCTTTTACCTTCAGTCCTACCACAGATTCTAGCTTTCTCATTTGGCAATGAGCCAGCGAATGCAGGTGACATGACAGTTGTTCAGTGTGCTGTCATTAAGGGTGACTCACCAATAACCATCTCATGGTTCTTCAATGGTGTGGAGTTCACACCAGGCTACCAAGGCGTGCTTATCGGAAAGATGAGTCAGCGTATCAGCACATTGAGCATTGAAGCTGTTAGGGCAAGGCACAGTGGCAATTATACCTGTAGAGCGAGCAATGCTGCTGGCAAGACTGACCATACAGCTCATCTAAATGTCAATGGTAACACTTCATTTAGCATGTGCCTACAGAAGAATTCTTTTTATAGTTTTGGTTTTCTAAGCAGGACAAAATAATTCTTTCCTTACATTCTGTGTCTAATAAAAATGTAGAATTTGGGTATCTGAAATTAATTTAATGCAACTTAGTAAAATAGTAAAACTTAATATGCCATATATTAATTATATTTCATTATATATCAAATGTGAAATCATTACAGGAACTGTTTTACAGCGTATCTCTTTTAAATAAGCACTTATTTACCATGTGACAAATTCATCTTTTGTATGTACTGTATATCCCCATACAGATTATAATTTTTCAATGGACCCAAATGATTACTACGTAATATTTTTACCTGAAATCAGAAGCACAACCAGTTTCTGATATGTTCTGCATATCTGACTAATAAATGAAGAAAAATGCCACTTCATCAAAAGTCTTTAGATCAGGCTGTTAGGTGTTCAGAATTTATTTTGATATTCTGGTTATGTATTGGAGAAAAAGAATTTTCAGTAATTCCAGTTCTTTTATAGCTGTGGAGTGAGGCTTTCATGAACAGGAGACATTTTTAAAATGTTCTTAATAATTAAACTGTAAATGTGGTTATTTAAAAATGTCATTTTACTTTCATTAACATTTAATCTGTGTTGATCAAATATTTGATCATGTGAAGAATATCTTTCTATTTTATTGGCAAACTTGTGAAATTTTCTTATTTCTGATTCCATCTTAAGATCATATGGATGCTGTTGGATGGAATATGCTTGTTTTTGTTTCCAGTTCCTCCCAAGATCCTTCCCTTTAATTTTGGTGAACGCCCCCTTAATGAGGGAGAACTGGTCACTGTACCCTGTGCGGTCGTGAAAGGAGATGCCCCTGTTACGCTCAGATGGTTGTTTAATGGACAAAAGATAACCCCACGTATGAGGATCACTGTAGTTCCTCTTGGAGTTAAAAATGTTATCTTGAGTGTTGGTTCTGTGCAAGCCAGTCATGTGGGACAATATACGTGCATAGCAGAAAACCGTGCAGGCACATATGAATACTCCGCCAACATGACAGTAAATGGTACAAGTAGAAGTATAGACAGTAGCCAAATGTCATCTGTGTTGTGCTCGTCTTTACTTAGAAAACATTGTCTTGTTAAGATGTTGGTGTTCTTGTTTCATTTTGATGGCTTCAGTTTGATTCATTAAAGGAATTATTATGTTTTTGTATGTATGTAGTTTAATTTATTTGAGGTTTTTATGGTTTTTCTCAGTATTTAAGGCAAATACTGTTACAATACTGTTACAATACCATTAGCCATGACTGCGTAAGACTTGAGGTTCTCACAGCGGTGAGTATGAAGATTTCTGTCTTCTGGGTGGTTGCGCTGTGTAGTCTGGTCGATGTTAACCGACGTTTCAGAGGTCATACTGCCTCTGTCATCAGGGCGATGAATATGCCAATAGGGTGTGAGGAGTTGGATTTTATAGGCAGGGAAGTGAAAGGTGTAGCCTGCCCCGAGCCAATGGGAGCAGGTATGGGAGTGGACCAATGGTAGCACGTGGGCGAGAGTGGGAGAGAGAAAGTAGAGAGAGAAAGGTGAGTTTAGTTGTATGGATAAAGGCCCTGAAAGGGGCCGAGTTAGTGGTCTGGTTGGTTCTGGCGGCGCACTCTTGCTCGTGGGCGAGAGTGGGAGAGAGAAAGTAGAGAGAGAAAGGTGAGTTTAGTTGTATGGATAAAGGCCCTGAAAGGGGCCGAGTTAGTGGTCTGGTTGGTTCTGGCGGCGCACTCTTGCTCGTGGGCGAGAGTGGGAGAGAGAAAGTAGAGAGAGAAAGGTGAGTTTAGTTGTATGGATAAAGGCCCTGAAAGGGGCCGAGTTAGTGGTCTGGTTGGTTCTGGCGGCGCACTCTTGCTCGTGGGCGAGAGTGGGAGAGAGAAAGTAGAGAGAGAAAGGTGAGTTTAGTTGTATGGATAAAGGCCCTGAAAGGGGCCGAGTTAGTGGTCTGGTTGGTTCTGGCGGCGCACTCTTGCTCGTGGGCGAGAGTGGGAGAGAGAAAGTAGAGAGAGAAAGGTGAGTTTAGTTGTATGGATAAAGGCCCTGAAAGGGGCCGAGTTAGTGGTCTGGTTGGTTCTGGCGGCGCACTCTTGCTCGTGGGCGAGAGTGGGAGAGAGAAAGTAGAGAGAGAAAGGTGAGTTTAGTTGTATGGATAAAGGCCCTGAAAGGGGCCGAGTTAGTGGTCTGGTTGGTTCTGGCGGCGCACTCTTGCTCGTGGGCGAGAGTGGGAGAGAGAAAGTAGAGAGAGAAAGGTGAGTTTAGTTGTATGGATAAAGGCCCTGAAAGGGGCCGAGTTAGTGGTCTGGTTGGTTCTGGCGGCGCACTCTTGCTCGTTCTCGGAGTCCTCGGAGTGTGTGGATCAGAGGCTTCCATCCATCTGCTGGCCATCATCTTCCTCTTTGCTTTCATCTGTTGTCATGCCATATGAATTCTTCAAACTAACCACCTTCCCTTGCCAGTTGGGCAGAGTTCAGTATGGTCAAAGAAATGTAACAGTGGCAATTAACTGTAATGAGTGGGTATTTAAAACATAAATGTTTGGATTGCAACAAATATTTTAGAGATGCCACAGCATCTTCTGCATTTCTTGGTTTTTCCTTGTGGGAAAGATTAATTGAAACAGCATATTACCTCAGGATGTGGATCAATTCCAGTTACTCCGCAGATCTTGCCGTTCTCATTTGGCGATGAGCCAGCGAATGCAGGTGATATGTCTGTTGTTCACTGTGCTGTCATCAAGGGTGATTTCCCCATCACCATTTCTTGGATGTTCAGTGGAAATGAGATCACACCTGGCTATCAGGGCATATCATTATCTAAGACTAACCAGCGAATTAGTACATTGAGCATTGAAGCCGTGCGTGCTCATCACAGTGGAGAGTACACCTGCAGGGCAAGAAATGCTGCGGGGGAAATGAACTACACAGCTCACCTAAATGTGAATGGTACAACATGCATATATAAACTTCATTTCCTGTTGTTCTGTTACCATTTTATAATTTTTTTCATGCTGTACTTGTATTGAAACTTTATCTTGACCTGGCTTTTAAAGATTATTTTTTTTAGACTATCAGGAAACTAAGCACTGTTGTTTTATCTGTCAAGATGGTTTATCATTCTAAAGTGGCAGCACTCATTTCATGTTGTTGAAGTCCCTGGTTTGCATGTCATTTGTGAGACCAGTAATCTTAGTTACTTCTTTGTCTCTTTTATTTGTTTCTCTGGTGCTTCATAAAAATCCATGATATTATCTTGAAATTGACACACTCTTTTAAACTCTTCATTCATACTCATTCTGGCACTTTTCAGTGAACGCTGTGTAACATGCAGATGACCCTGCACGATTTCTGAATGTTTGACAGTCGATTAGGACAGGAGCAGGAAGGAAAGAGATGGAGTGGGGGGATAGATATGTCTTTGTTGGAAGATTTGCACACTCTGTACAACAAAAGTTAAGTGCATCAAATTTTGGAAGCCCCAAACTGGAAGTAATTTAAGCTTGTAGCAGGATCATCATTCCAGTTATTCGTAATCTCCTTGCATTTGTCTGTATGTGACTTCTTGTACCATCCATTAATTACACTTATTTATGCCAATATATAATCATTTATTGAAGAAGTTGCATGTGCGCATGCGCACATACAAAAATGCTTGCCTGTGTGTGTCAGGTCATACATGGAAAGGATCATAGTGAATATTGTGCTGTGTGTCGCAGTCCTTCCTCACATCATTCCCTTCTCTCTGGAAGAAGAAGTGAACACAGGTGACAGCTTACAGCTAACCTGCCATGTGTCCAAAGGAGACATACCTCTCCAAATATCATGGAACTTTTATGGACAAGAGTTGTCTTCACATTTGGGTATTTCAACTACAAAGATTGGTGATCGCACTAGTTTCCTGACGATTGCATCTGTGATGGCAGGACATAGTGGAAACTACACCTGTAGGGCACAAAACCCTGCAGGCACAGTTAGTTACACGACTGCAGTTCATGTCAATGGTATACCAAGAACATAATATAATAACTGATTTGAAGCTTTCATGTCAATTCATTAATGATGTTGAACCTGCTTTTCAGTACCATGTAGAAGTTGACTTGCTTCTGTTGTTTCGGAGGATTATATTGCCTGTATTATCAGAGCTGAAGTGAAGAATGTTGGAATGTCTGTCTCTTTCCTCCTCATCTATGGCTCTGATTGGCCAATTACCATGACCTAAATATAAAGCATTTGTAGGATTCTGATATAAACCATCTGCTTCTTGATATTTCTCACTTCATTCCAGCAACAAGCCAGCTTCTACATGGTGCTATCACCCAAAAGTTGGTTCAAGATCGTGGTGATACAATGTCACTTAGCTTACTAATACTCGCTACAAATATACAAACTTGTAGTGTGAAGTGATGATCTGCTCACTTTTACAAAATTGTTTTTGTTGTTATTAATGTGGAAGGTTTAGAGTCACTGTTTCCATTGAAATTATTTTGAAGTCTGTTGTAACTGAGGAAATTCTTCTCTTTTCTTCCCATAAATGACATCCATTCTGATTTGTAGCTTTCTTTTTCTCTTCCTCCTAGGTTTCCTTTTTCCCCAAATGTTCGGGTTTCCTCATCTACAACTTTAATTTATTCCAGGCTTTTTCATCAAAATTTATTTATTCCATTGTCACAGTTCTTGTAACTTTTCCTGTATGTATCATTTGTATTTTGCTATAGTTGTTAGCTGATACAGTCAAATAATATGTGGTGCCTTGGTGTATATAGTTTAATTGTTATATTCATGCGTAGTTTTTCCCCATATCATACCACTTTTTTGTGGTGGAGAGAGTGCAGCTCAGCTGTCTTGTCTGAAGGAGATAGACTTCTAAATAAACATGGAACTGTTATGGGGAAGAATTTTCATCTCACATGGTGATTGCATTTGCAGTTCGGTGGCTGGGCAAGCTTACTTACTGTCTCATCAGTGATGGCCAGACACAGTAAATTACAACTGCACTGTGAACAATACTGCTGGCTCTATTAGTTGCATAACCACAAAATATGTTAACGTTAGTGTCCGTAGGCATTGTGCTCTCTTTGTGCACTAATAATTTTGTCAACAGTAGCATTTTGATTTTCTTTCGTAAGTTGACTTTTTTCTTGTAGAATTTATTCGTTTTGTTTGTGGTCAAGAAATGAATATCCTACCATTCATCTTAAGACGTTGTTCAGTGACTTATACAATGAAACAGGATGTGGGAAACTTGATTCTGTAATTTTTATGATTGATTTGCATAAGAGGTATTGACAGAACACACATGTAAAAAGCCTTTTTTTCACTTTCGAATTTACGTATCATCACCATTATAAAGACTTTATGATCTTTATTCTACATACACCATCATTACAAGTGTTATAGATTCTTCTTAATTATTTTATTGTTACTTTATACTGTATGTCTTCATGGAATTTTCCATTCTGTCTTGGAGAGAGAAGTATCTTGTTCAAATCTTGGGTACAGCTCTGATTATTTTCAGTGAAATATAGAATATTTAACATATTTTCCCATTTGAATGTAGGGTAGTATCACTCAGTAAAAATATCATCCTCACTTCTTTTACATTTCACTGTTCATTTTATGCTCATATCATTTAACACTACATAACCTTGAAGTTCATACATTCTTATTAAATAATGTAATAACCGTGTGACTAGTGTGAGTGTCTGAAATCAAAAATGTGTGTCGTGAAAAAGGTTTTGGAGAGAAAACTTCAGGTTCTTCTGCATCTAACCAATGAGTATGTCTTTGTGTCTCCATATTGTATGTACCCAATGTCTCATAGTCCTACCTTACATTCCATGAGTATCATCTAACCATTATATCCATCTCTCATGTCTTGTATGTGCATTCAACGCTTTAGTTATGCCTCACATCATCCCATTTGACGTCGAAGAAGAAGTAAACACAGGAGATAGTGTACAGCTCAACTGTCATGTGTCCAAGGGGGACAAACCCCTGAAGATCACTTGGAATTTCCATGGGGAGGAGTTGTCTTCACACATGGGGATCACAACCACGAAGATTGGTGACAGGTCTAGCATCCTGACAATTGTGTCTGTCATGGCAGCCCACAGTGGGAACTACACATGCACAGCCCAGAACGCTGCAGGAACAGTCAGCTACACAGCTATGGTTCATGTGAATGGTACAAACATGCCCACTCTCTTACCAAGTCTGTTTCTTGACACAAATAATATCTGCAGTCGATACAGCATTGTTATAACAATTGAACCTACCATTTGTCCCTCCTAAGTATCCTGTATCTTGGCAAGTATAATTTTAATGTTGATTGTTGGCTAGGTCTCGGTATAGTATTCAAGAGGGCTGTTGAGGCTTTCTGTTATTTTTCTCTATCCCTCCAGGGGAATATTGCAAGTCAATCTCGTACAAGGCCTTCTCTAACACCCTCTCAGTCTGTCATTTTTAACCACCCTTACATTTTTACAGTTCTACAGTCTTGCTAATGTGCATGTTGACTCACACATTGTTAGTGATTCTGCAAAGTTTTGTAGCTGTGGTTTATATCAGATATTTTCCACTGTCTGAGATACACTTGATGTAATTATTATCAGTATCTTGTCAATTGGTTGACTTTCATGTTATTGGTCGGTAGGCATCAGCCACTATAACCAGTGGGTTGGTTTTATTAATCATTGTTTCACAGATGTCGTGTTATAGATTTCATTATTTGTGATGGTCCCTTGTCATATTATTTTCAATGTTGATATCATGTTTTCAAGTAATTTGTTGAAACAATAGTTGTTCTTTGCGGTGTTGGAATGTTGATGCAGATAGCGGACACATTATTTTGGTCTGAGAATTTAGTCAGCATTTTCAGTCATGTTGCTGTAGGTATTGTTATTGGTATATTTTCTCAGACTTGCATTATTTCCAGGTTTTAGATTTTATTGTTTGTAAAAACAGTTGTTTTAGTCAGAAGTTGTATGTTGGTTCAACCAAAGTTATTTAATGTCTTCCTACGTTTATTTATCAGAAATAAAATTAATATCGCTTCCTTCATTTGTATTTAAGGTGCCAGACTCTGCTGGTTTTATTTTAATCTTACAGAATACTGGAATTTTAATTTTTGTGATGTTGGGGTGTGTAGCAGTTACAGATACAAATACATAGACTACACAAAAATATTGTTAAGTATATTTATTACCTTTGATAGTTATTGAACAGTTGTCTTGTTTGCCCTAGTTTATTTTTTTAAAGGTGGGTTATTTCAATTTGCTGCATATTTGTATTTTAATTTTAGTTTTGACAACTTTCATTGCAACATAAAAGTCTCATGGTTATGTAACATACTTATATTCTGAATAAGCAGTTAATCTGTAATCAGGAAAGTATGTTGATACGAATGTTTAAAACATGTAATTAACATCTTTGAGAGGCTACAGAAAAGAAGAAAGTTTAAAATGATTATGATACAGAGCAGTTCGTCAGAACAAAGTAAAGGCCTTTGTTTGGTCATTCAGATTAATGAAAGTAATAAGAAACACACAAATTGAGCCATGCACCATACCATGCCATTTTAATACAGTAGTAGCACAATATAATGTTATGTAAGGGAAGAAGGTTCGGGTTTCTTTTCCTGTTTGCTGCCATTAACCTTCTGCATTCACAAACAACTTTTATAAAGTGAATTCCTGTTCCTCCCAACTGTGTAGGTTATGTAACACTAGTTGGGAGGGTGATTTTAAATTATGAATTGGGAAGGAAGCAGAAACAGTAGTCTGTATCAAGATACTGCTCCAGCATTTGCCTGGCAAGACAAGGGGGAGGGAAAGAAATTGAAGATGACTATCTCCAGGTTGTAAGTGAAACTTAGGGTTTTCTGGATAAGAAGCAGGAGTTCTACCACTCAACCGGTTACATTCATTCATGAGATGTAAAGAATATAAAATCTAAAACTTCTTGACGATGGTGAAGAGTCAATTGAATAAAATTTTTGGATATTATCCATCGTCTAGTAAATATAAAACGTAGTTTCGGAGATGGGACTCTAGCTCCGTCTTCAGGTTCCTACACAGTTGGGCCCACTAGATAGAGCTAATCTCTATCTCCGAAACGTCGTTTTACGTTTTATATTTACTAGACGATGGATAATATCCAAAAAATTTATTCAGATGTAAAGAATGCCATGAGAAAGGCTGATTGAACAATCATAATGAGGAAGGTAAAGAGAATGAACATAGGTTTATTAGGTCCTGTGATATTTCATCATGTGGTTTTTATACATGTTTGATAAATTCAAGAAGTGATGAAGATTAAAAGAAAGTATGGATAGAGTGCACATGGACAGTATACTACATTTGGATATTGGATATTTTCGCTGTTTAGAATCTCACTCTTTCTTCATTCAGTCCGCTAATGTGTGTCCTCACTGAAGTATTTGCATTTGCTGTTTTATCATGTTCACATACAATTGAAACATCGATGAAAAACAGTTCTGTGCCACAAACAAATTGTATTCTGACTTATATCAAACAAGTTTAGGCTATTAGCAGTTGAACAACCTACAAACTTATAATCACCTCTTTCTTAATACTAATTGCTTGACAGTTCTTTGTCATTGTATCTTTTACTGGTTTGTCAGTTTGTAAGAAGAGACTGAAATAACATATATTTTTATTAAAAATATATTAAAATTAACCGTCAATCACAATTTAATATTATTAAAAGATTAAAATATCATTTTACGTTCCCTATCGAGTACTCAAATTTACATGTGGAACATACACGACATGTTTCGGCTATATATAGCCATCATCAGGTGTTATGTATTAAAACTTTTCACTGAATTACTGATTTTTTACTGATTTTAATGATTTTTAGTCTTCATTTTTCTTATGATGTTCTTGTCCTTTATATTGTTTCTTCATTCGTTGTAGTATCACAGGTCACTAATATGTTTGTATTTCGTATTTCGTATTGATGTCAATGTTTTGTATATGGACCAAGAAGTAATATCATATCAGGTTTATGAGAGATCGGAGATGTACTGTACTGTATTGGATCGTGGCTGGTATGTTCCACATGTAAATCGAGTACTCGATAGGGAACGTAAAATGATATTTTAATCTTCTAATAATATTAGATTGTGATTGACGGTTAATTTTAATATATTTTTAATACTATATAAATCACAATATGACGCATCTACAATATCTTAACATATATTTTGTTGTATAGTTTCACCATCCATATCAGCCTTCACATTTGGTGAGAAAGCAGTGAATGCAGGCCAACTGGTCCAACAGAACTGTGCTGTTGTGGAAGGCGATGAGCCTTTGAATATCACGTGGACATTGAATGGTGTTAATGCTTCCACTACACTGGGAATACATGTGTTGAAGATAGGTTCTAGGACAAGCATCTTGACTATAGAATCTGTTCGGTCATACCATGGGGGCAACTATACTTGCACTGCTGCCAACTTGGCTGGAAGCACACATTTCACTGCCTGCTTAGCTGTTAATGGTATCATGTTTGATAATTCATTATTCCCTTTTTCAGTGTATTCCAACCTCTTTTGGCCATAAAACCCTTTTTGCCTTGGAACATTGTTTGAAATAGAAGAGAGAAGGTTTTGTGTGGTTTTTAGGAGCAGAAAAGTTAACTGTTGAATTATCCATCTTATTCTCCTTTATGTACACATGACTAATACATCAAAGACAGCAAATGAGGCAGAATGAAAATTTGTTCTTTTGATTTTGGGGATAAGCTGCATTGAATGTTGAGAATTATACAATGTTTCGGTGAACATCACAGTTGCTATCTTCAGGGTGAATATGTAGTAGTTGGATGTTTTTGGAAGCCTTAGATAGGCAGGTGAAGGTTGGTTTTATTGGAGCAGAAGGGCAGGCTGCTGTCCAGTGCGAGAAGAACACATGGTTAAGGAAAAGAGATGGTGAAAACATTTTTGATGAATCTGTGAGAAGAAGAGGTAAGGGGTAGGTTGAAGCTGGCAGAGCCCTGTGTGAACCAATGGGAAAGGGGGGATGAAAGGAATGGGGTAAACAGCAGGAGAACTAATGAGAGAAGGAGTAACCTCAATAATGATGCGAGGAAGAGAGACAGGATGCTTCGCTTTTACATGATCAAAAGCAATTTAGGTTAGCATAGTAGAGGTTTATATTTCGGATTTCAATAAATAACAAATTCATATAGATACTTCTGTAACCACGAATTTACTTTTGGCAGTAGCGGTGGGGAGGCCAAATTCTGAAACACTTGGCATGTAATGGATTACTTGAGATAGAAATGGTTTTTGGATTTTTTATAATCTTAAAAAAAGATCCCCTCGTGCAATTCCATTGTGTAAACGGAGTTTTCAGGTTGAACTCACTTTATTATTTTGCGCTTTATACATATGATAATTTACTTTCTTGATGAAACTTTGCAAGTGGAATTCATTATACTTTTCTTGCTGTAACTGTCAACAGAAAACCATTTTTATTGGTGTACATCTTTGGAACAAAGGTATCATCTCAATCCACATCTCTTTATTTTGAATCTGTAATTTCTCTCAGATGCAAGCTTTGGCCACATGAGGTTACATTTTTGTATACTGTGTACTGCAAAATTATTATACACAGTTTTCTAAACACTAAGATCTGTTGTATACAGTTTGATAACTAATTGCAAAATTACAGTCATCATTGTCAGGGAAACTCTGTACGTCGGAGCAGATTAGCAAAGAAGGAAGACATGCTTGGGAATCTTCACTCATAAGTGTACATTTGTCTCGGGTTCAACATCTATTTGTCAGACAGTACATCATATCTTGAACAGATTGTGTTGTTTTCCCATGTTTTAGTAATTCCCTCCATATCTCCCTTCACATTTGGCAAAAATGCTGTGAATGCTGGGGAACTTGTCCAGCAGAACTGTGCAGTAACAAAAGGTGATGAACCATTGAATATCACCTGGACACTCAATGGGGGAGATGCCTCAAGTGTATCAGGGATATATGTGTTGAAGATAGGTTCAAAGACCAGCATCTTGACCATTGAATCTGTTCGGGCATACCACGGGGGAAACTACACTTGCACAGCTACAAATGCAGCTGGCTTGTCTCAGTTCACAGCACACTTGGCTGTAAATGGTATTACTATCAATGTCTGTGTCTTCAGTAGTCTTTCTTAATCTGTAGTCTTGTGCTCTGTAAAGTTCATCAGTAGAGTTTCCAACATTTTATTCCACTACCTTATGTGATACAGGATTGGAATGGCTTAGATATTAAATATTTTGTTGTAATGTTGGAATATTAAATAATTACTTTTAAATATTGATTTAATATTCTTTTTAAACTTTTCCAAATTTATTTTAATTTTCTGCATGCCTTTAAGTTGTGATTTATATCTCACGACCTAAACCAGCAGTGAACACATTCCTTTATTACTCTAATCCTGTATGGATGTTTCCACCGTATTAGAAAATTACAACTTTGAACGGTTCAGTTTATGTATCATCGCTGGGTTTTCATAATAATGTTTTACGTCCGAGTCTATGAGACTCTGACCGTATCCTGATCCTCTTACTCGATCCATTGTTTACCAACAATACAGCTTACAGCACAAACAGGGCAGAGCGTTTTCTCTTATGTATCACATTCAGAAGAGCTCTAAGAGCCCACCAAACCTCCTATCCTGTGGTTTGAAGAAGCTCTTTCTACAAGGGCTAAATGACCAGAGATTGAAGCTGACACTGTTTATTAGTACCAAGGATACGGGTGCACGAAGTTTACCGTTTTGTCCCATTTATGTCTTCATTGAATGGTATTTAGACACAGAATCTGTACAAGTTTTAAGATCTCTTTGTAGTTGGTGTTAGGTGTACAGTTCTGTATAATGTCTGATGCAATTTGTCACTAGTATCTCCATATTTGGGAAGTCAGCGGTATGTGTTTGATTACAGTTTTACCATCAATAGCTCCGTTCTCATTTGGTGACACAGCAGTGAATGCAGGAAAGATTGTCCAGCAGAACTGTCTCGTTATGGATGGTGATGAGCCACTGAAGATCACTTGGACTCTAAATGGGGGGGATGCTTCTAACTCGACAGGAATCAGTGTTTTTAAATTGGGATCTCGGACAAGCATTTTAACCATAGAGTCTGTACGTTCTTATCATATTGGCAACTACACCTGTACTGCCAGCAACTCTGCAGGCAGTTCATCCTTCACAGCAATATTAGCTGTCAATGGTATACATCTGTTGGTATATCTGACTTCATTATATGTTGTGTGCAGTTTTAGGTGGAAGTTGTGAATGATAGCATGAATTAACTGTTACAAAGTACAGAGCAATTGGAAAATCAAGGATAAACAGTCGGACTGTTTCAGTTAAGAGGTGCTGATACCATGTTCTCGTATTGAAATGTGTAACTCCTCAGCTAACTTTGATATGATTGGCTTTAATTACAATGCACTCTTCATTACCCAGGCTAAACAGAGGGAAGAGAAAGTATGAATAATAAGGAACACAGTTAGTTCAAAATTACACAACAAACTGATAATACTAATATTGGAATTATGATTTTGGAACTGTAAGTACATTATTAGCACAGCGTAGTGTTATGTGGGATGTGTTCAGTCTTTGCCTCATCCTCTCTTCAGTCACCACAGTCTTCAGTAACAAATAACATATGTACAACAGCATACAGTTATGTAGACCTTTAATAAATTCTACACATAATGAAAACTGTGATGTACGTGGAGAGTTTGAATTTACGTACGTTCCATAAATCCTCAAAAAATGAAGCTAAAGATGGAAAACATGCTCTGTGCACTGAATACAAATATAAATACATTATTGTTATGGCTATTTACAGATATCTAATTTTCTAAGTATGTTGTACATTGAGGGGGAGGAACGCTTGGAAGACAGATAATGTTAGGGTTGTTTATTAGATGAGATGTTTATTCTGCTGTCCCATCTCTGTGACATTCTAGCAGGAAACTTGTAGAAAATTTCTCTAAAATCATTGTAGTGAATTGTATTTGTTATAATTTTCACCTTTCCTATTCATTACAGATAGATGCATCTGTTCTTATGTTCCTAGACCTGTGTATTATATTCATCCTGCATATGAGAATGCTTCATACTTGCATGAAGTGTTAACATGCTGTGATTACATTTCAGTTGTCCCGTCAATAGCCCCATTCTCCTTTGGTGAAAATGCTGTGAATGCTGGTCAGATTGTGCAGCAGAATTGTGTAGTCCTAACTGGTGATGATCCCTTGTCAATCTCATGGACTTTTAATGGGGCTGATGCTTCTAGTTCGGCCGGGGTATATGTACTGAAGATAGGGTCTCGGACCAGCATTCTGACCATAGAATCCGTGAGGTCATATCATGGTGGCAACTACACATGCATGGCAGAAAATTCCGCTGGCAATGCTAGCTTTACTGCACATCTGGCTGTCAATGGTACTTAATTGGCAAGTTTTCTGCTTATGAAACTCTCATCTTTTGTATGTTATTAAAAGGCAACTTATGACTGAAAGGTTGATGCATCTGCTTCACATTCACATTTTTTTTTTAAAGGATTTGGTATTTCCTAGTTAATGTGGGTGTGTTGTAATTTTCATTTACTTTGGTTCTCTTTGTTTTGTTACTTTGGAAAATATTTATTGTGTTTTCAGTATAATTTTCAACAGTTATTCACATTCTTCTTCCTGTATTTATTAAAGAATTATGACAGATGCTTTAGTTTTCATGTCCTTAGGCTTTTATGGCTGCAGTTTAGTGTATAACTTCAACTTTCAGGGATAAGCCACATTGCTTGTGGATGGTTTTCCAAAGTTTTGGCAACAACTACAGTTTCCAAAAACATTCTGGCAACTTTATTGTTTATCAAAATGTTGAAAGACTTTCAATATCCAGTATGGCTTATCCCCAAAATCCAGAGTTTTACATCTTAACCTTGAGTTTCATACCTGTCTTCTAGATTCTTTCAGATTTTTACACTGCTCAGGTGTAACATACTCTGAAGAATTTCATAATAATATTGTGAAGGGTTGACAACCTCATACCCAACCCCAAAGCCATAGATCATCTGTTTGTTGATATTCATGACTGCTTATTGAGTGTAATTGTAGCGTCCTTCCATACCTGGAAGCCTTTTTCCTCCAGTAGGTCTAGAAATAGTTTGTAAGATTTGGCCTAGATTTAGCTGGTTTAAAATAAGGTTCCGTGGCAGGTTTTTTGTGATCTTGGTGCTGTACTTTCAGACTTCATAAAAGCAGGGAATTTTTCATTTAGCTGGATAGTGATAAACTACCAATGATAGACCTGGTACATTGAGCAAATGAGTCATTCAGGATCTTTAGAGATACAGGAAAGAAACTTTTCAGAAATTAAAATTAAAATTGGCAACAAGATTATTGATTACTAATGTTGGCAGGAGAATCAATATGTTTTTATTGATCACATGAATTCATTGTAGTGTCAGCAAAGATTATACCATTCACATTTGGTGACTTCCCTTTGAGTGCTGGTCAGTCAGTGACTATCAAGTATGCTGTGATTGGAAGTGACAAACCAGTGCCATTGCTGTAGTCTCTGAGTGGTTTTCATGGCATGGTCACTGTTCCTCGTTGTGATGCTGGATGTGTTCTTACCATCAACTCTGTAACTAACCTGCAGTTTCCAGTACATCAGTCCTGACATCATACTCTGTTGAGCTGTGCGTAAATGTTACATAGAAACAAACTTGATATCTGTTACTTAGGTTTATTCCTACAGAGACAGACTGCTTCTTTAGCTTATGCAGTCTTTTTGGCATAGTTTCACTATTTAACCATTCAAAGCCAAAGCTTGCCTGAATAATATTTCAAGATTCAATCCTGACCTCCATGAAAAAACAGCAAAGATCAGTTGGTTAATACTGTTTAGGGAAATAATCAGTGTTTATTCTAAGAATTACATGAAACCCATAAATACACTCTCTGGGAGAATTGTAGAATTGCGGATTGTTAAAGTAAGTGGTGCATATTTCTGCCGCGGGGAATTACATAGTTAATGTTAGGTACCAGCATACTTTTCATGTTTCTGCAGTTGATTCATATTCAGTTAATTCTTTTGTGAAAGTTTAATGTGATTTAATTTTATTTACTTTAATTTATATTCTTCTTGGGGTCTAGTATTTTTAACAGTGTGATTAAGTCTGTCAGTCAGTCAGCTGTTTTAATTAAACTAGAAGTTTTTATGATGTATCCGCATGGTTTTATGCCTTTCTCAGCAGAGTGAAATCCCATAAGGTTTATAAACTTAATCAATTATTTATGGGGCTTATTTAACTGTTGACCTTATAATTCCCTTCTGATATTGCTCGTTATGAGAAATATCAAGTTTTATAATAGATTTTTCATAGTTTCTCTCAGTAAGAAGTTGATGCAGTTCTTTTGATAGGCTGTGAGTGTATTTTCTCACAGTTATCAGTTCCCAATTTATTATCGATCACCCTTATCACAATTGCTATGCCATAACCTGTCATTTTAATGCACATAGTGTGCAGCTGATGAATCATTAAGTAAAGCAAGAAACAAAGAAATTCAATTTAATTATTATCCACTTATCTATGTGGTGATCTTTTGAATGTGCTTTATTCTTTGTGTTTTCCCACTGTGTGTCACCTCTCTGCTGAAGAGGTTATGTTTGAGGCATCTTTTAAAGCACATATGAATTTCAGCAATAGACCAGTCTAAGATTTGCCCAGATCAGATTGTGGCAGGCATCAGCTCAGTCAGTTCACTGGCAGGGTGAGGGATAAACTTAAATTCATACAGAAAACTGCTCTTTTATAATACATGTGACATGTGTGCCTTGTCGATTGTTTTATGTATCTCAGGTTTAGAATTCCTCAGTGCGGGGGAAGCGGGGGGGGGGGGGGGGGGGGGGGGGT
>NW_019060089.1:616532-638788 GCF_000696155.1 Zootermopsis nevadensis
GGCGGGGGGGGGTGGGGGGGGGGGGGGGTTGCAATGGACTGGCTCTTACTGCAGGTGAAACTCACATGGCTTCAGAATTCCAAGAAGTGAATTTGAGATATAATTTAAAGAGGAAAATTTAGGAAATGATGTTGTTTGTGTGTGATGCAACATTTATATTATCTTTTTGGTGATACTCGTATTCGATTTCTTAAATGATACTCCTCAACAGTTATTTTGTTTCAACAGGACTAATTTACTGTATGTTCAGGGTTTTTTTTGGTAATGTTATGTGTTGCTTTTCTAGTAATTCCTCAGATTCTGCCATTTACATTTGGTAGTGAACCTATTAATTCCGGTGACTTTGTAATGGTCAACTGTGCTGTGGTGAAAGGGGACTCCCCACTTAAGATTACATGGCTATTTTCAAATGATGACTTTGGGACTTCTGGAGCTGTTATCACACAGCCAAGTGAGAGGCACAGTACACTTACAATTGGTTCTGTTTTGGCCAACAACGCTGGAAAATACACATGCATTGCCAGTAACTTGGCTGGAATAGCAAACTACTCATCACGTTTAATAGTCAATGGTATTATTTTTTAGCAGATTAATGTTTATTGTTTCTTTTATGTTGTGCGGTGAGGATTTGCATGTCATCGTACCTGTTGGTTTGGATGTTTCAGTTCCTCCCAAAATGATGCCTTTCACATTTGATCATGACCCATTCCATGTTGATCAGTCAGCAGCACTTCAGTTCACAGTGTCAGATGGTGACTTGCTACTTAACATTGTCAGGATACTTAACAGTCAGCCCATTCTTCCCATGCAAAAATCTCAACTGCTAAGATTGGTCATCGTGTTAGTGCTCTTGCTATTGAGTCTGTGGCAGGAAGTCGTGCTGGCAATTACTCTTGTCATGGTGGGAATTCTGTTGGTGTAGCAAGTTATACAGCACAGCTGGTTTTGTCAATGGTTTGTGCCACTTCAGTGTCTTAAGATTATTTCTTTCTGAATTTTGTGTGGTACACATTTTATTTCAGGTCTTACGTTTCATAATCATTGCTGTTTTTCTGTTACTAGCCATCGTATCTAATGGTTCTTTTATGTGGTTTCCTTGAAAAAATGGGAACTTGCATGCAGATACCTACCTATCTTGCCAGTTGTCGGACAATTTAATGTCCCTAAAATGAGGATAACAGGAACTCAAAACAACTGAACAAATGATCTTTGGAAACTTATTGGATCAAATTTGGAATTCTACAGAAGTTGCATATTTGAGCTTTGTATTTATCTCATATAATTTTGTTTTCACTGTTTATGAGTTCAAAAATCTTTCTCGAAGGGCATTTCTTTTCAGTGGTAACAACTAAACAGAAGCTTTTTAGTTTTGTGTGAAAGCTAATAGAGTACCCCAATGTTTTGTGTTCATAATTTGTTTTGATTGCATAATAGACAGAAAGAGCTTTAAAATATTTCAGTCTGTACATGAAAGAAGGCAGTTGTAAGTGATACATTTTTGTGACTCATCCCATGCTTTTATCATAGTCCACTCTAATGTTGTGACTGTACCTGTCCAGATTTTGTATCCTATTATTTTTTCAATTGCATGTTGATATCCTTCTGTGATTATCCATTTGTAGTTACTACAGCTGGGATTCTGTTATTTGTAATTTCAGTTTTGACAGTGCACTTAATTGGCATATTAACTCTAAGGACAACATAATGTATCACTCTGCAGAGATTTGAATCCTGTTGCATGGTTCAGTACATTAATAACTTTCAGCGAGACTTGTGATTTTACCATTCTCTTTCGTTGACATTCTCTCCAACCCTGGTGACTTGGCGCAGTTGAACTTCTTTTGTGACAAAGGTTGATCCCCATTGGATATTGCCTGGGAAGTCCAGTACAACTGAACACATCTGATGATCTGTCCAAGAGAACTGTTCACAAAGCTAGGGAGTGAAGCAAGTGACCTGATGGTGAACCTAGTCTCACCCACTCATCAAGGACATTACATGTGCATTGTGGAGAACCTTGCTGGCATCATTACCTGCTCAACTGTGCTAGTAATCAGTGGCATGAGGTGTTGATATATGGATACATTAAATATTATGCATCAGCTGAGTGTTGTCTAAGCTAATAGCCACTTTACTTAGTTTCTTCACGCTTTCTCATGCACACAGCAAGAATATATGTCAAATATATAGAAGAGACTTTCCAAATATTTTCAAGTATTCATGATTACAATGAACCTTTTTGTTATTGAAGAACATATAATCATGGTTTTGGCTGATTGTACGACATTGCTTAGGACTGCAGAACTTTGCTTTGTGTATAGTTTATTTTGATTTTTACAGTGCAGCGTGAATTTATGTGAAATCCAGTTTTCATCTATTTTTTTTGAATATATTAGATTTAGCATAATATTTCACCATAACATATACTCAGCTTTGAGATGACCTTAGTTCTCATGAAAGATGACATCCACTCCTGCCTTTGCCCTTTACTATCTGTGTTCTGACTTTCTTTCCGTGGGAGTTTGATTTAATGACTAGGAGAAATTGTGTGTTGTTTCAGTTTTACCCAGGATTGTCCCTTTCCACTTTGATGTCCCAATTTTTGCTGGCCAGGCAACACAAGTAACCTGCCAAGTATCAGAGGGTGATTCTCCTCTTGATATTACATGGAGTTTTCAAGGCACAGATTTGTCCTCCCAGATGGGCATATCCACAGCTAAATTTGGTCGGAAAACCAGTGTATTAGTAATAGATCCTGCAAATTCTGGCCACCGTGGGAACTACACCTGTACAGTTAGGAACCTAGCTGGCTATGTGAACTACACGGCAAGTCTTGATGTTCATGGTACGGTGATAGTTTTCAGTGTTGGTATGATACGTTGAGGGTTCTGATCCAGTTACCTCACCCCAACCTCCATGAGTCTATGACTGTGTTTTCAGTAAGGATATATTAGTGGCTTGTTCTGCATTTGTGAGCTCAAACTTTTCAAGGTGGAAGCTTGACATCTAGTTTCCTGGCAATGGAACTCACACTTTTGTGTATGAATATGACCTTGGTGAATCTGGTGATATTTTTTTAAAATGATGAATGTAGAGTGGCGCCACATGTTCATATATCAGTGCATTGTAAGAGATCATACAAGGCTGCATATTGATCTCGCTTTGATCAGACTTGAGTTCATGACCTCGCTTTTTCATGTTGGATTTGTTGTGGACGAAACTGCACTGAGGCATGTTTCCTCATATCTAACGAACATTGTGGTAACAACTATTGGACATGATTTTGAGCCAGTTCGTTCCACCTCACACCCTCACAACATATCTCATCAAAGTTCATCGTAATCTTTATTGTACAGGAAATGGGGATTTAAACCCCTGCCAGGGCTGCCAGCCAGACTTTAGCTCTGGGTTTAAAGGGTTAATGATATGCTACTATGACACATGGCCAGCTGGACCAAGAGTATGCCATAATGTGTGGCTAGCCAAAGTTAATGGCCCAAGCATCTATTTATTCTATGTAAACTTGATAACATTCCAAGAACAGATCATTCCAAAGAATCCATCCATTTTGAGGCCTTTCTTAAATGTATAGTGAAACTTTTGAATGAAATGAATTGTTAATGTAGGAATTTTAAGTGAGTGGTGGCTTTTCAAGCCTGATCAGGAAAGAAACCTTTGTTAGTTGGGCAATGCCCAGGGTGCTTATCATGAATAATTTTAATAACAATTTACTCAAAAATTAAGCTGCTTTATTTAAAATTTATGTTCTCTTTGTCAGTTGCAAAGCATTCATGATTTTAACATTACCTGAGTGGTAAAAATTCAGTTCCACATACCATATTTAATGGCAATCCTTTTACTGAAATTTCATGAGAATGTGTACAATTCCATGTTGTCTTCTGTAACATATCCAATCTTTTGATGCTCAGTTCTTCTCAGTCTTAGTTGAGCCTCAGAGTGAACCATTCAGTTCCAGTTGTGTTGAAGTTGGTAGAGGTGACCCAGTAAAGATGTTGCACTTTCTTGTGACTGAAGTCCTCCCCTGGATACCATATGGATCAAAGATATAATATCTTAGTGAGTGGATGTGTGTTTGATGGCTTTACCACAGTTCGATCACATGAATAAGTGTTGTGTCAAATCTGACTGGCTGGGGCCATCATACGTTGATTCCTAAAGTTAAGGGTATGCATTACTTTTGTGGGTTGTTTATTTTGTTTCTAGTTTTACCCCGGATCACCCCTTTCCATTTTGATGTCCCAATCTTTGCTGGGCAAGCAACACAAGTGGCCTGCTTTGTATCTGAAGGAGACTCCCCTTTAGATATTGCATGGAGTTTCCAGGGGACTGAGCTCTCATCACAGATGGGAATATCCACAGTAAAGTTTGGTCGGAAAGCCAGCGCACTGCTTATAGACCCTGCAAGTTCGGGCCACCGAGGGAACTACACTTGCACTGTTAGAAACCCTGCTGGCTCTGTCAACTATACGACAAGCCTTGAGGTTCATGGTATGCTCAGTGTGGGGTCAAAGCATGAATTTGTTAGCAGTACTTGGAAAGACCTCTTTTCCCATCAGCACTGTACTGATGTTGCAATATCCTCTTATTCAAATAGTTGTGCCAGAGATTGAACCATTCAGTTTTAAACAAAGTGGAATCAGTGGTGGTGGTTCAGCAAGACTGATGTGCACAGTTGTGGCTGGTGACACACCCCTCAACATAACATGGCTTAAAGATGGCCAGTCTGTTCAGAAGGGCATGCAGCATCTTGATGACTTCACCGTGATCCTCTCACTGTCCCGCCTCTCTCTTTTTGACTCTGGGAACTACACATGTGCAGCATCAAATTCTGCAGGCACCACTGTTCATTCTTCCATCTTGAAAGTGAAGGGTATGTTTTAAGACATTCCATTTGTATTGGTTCTAGTTTTGCCCCGGATCACCCCTTTCCATTTTGATGTCCCAATCTTTGCTGGGCAAGCAACACAAGTGACCTGCCTTGTTTCTGAAGGAGACTCCCCTTTAGATATTGCATGGAGTTTCCAGGGGACTGAACTCTCATCACAGATGGGAATATCCACAGTAAAGTTTGGTCGGAAAGCCAGCGCACTGCTAATAGACCCTGCGAGTTCGGGCCACCGAGGGAACTACACTTGCTCTGTTAGAAACCCTGCTGGCTTTGTCAACTATACGACGAGCCTTGAGGTTCATGGTATGCTCAGTGTGGGGTCAAAGCATGAATTTGTTAGCAGTACTTGGAAAGACCTCTTTTCCCATCAGCACTGTACTGATGTTGCAATATCCTCTTATTCAAATAGTTGTGCCAGAGATTGAACCATTCAGTTTTAAACAAAGTGGAATCAGTGGTGGTGGTTCAGCAAGACTGATGTGCACAGTTGTGGCTGGTGACACACCCCTCAACATAACATGGCTTAAAGATGGCCAGTCTGTTCAGAAGGGCATGCAGCATCTTGATGACTTCACCGTGATCCTCTCACTGTCCCGCCTCTCTCTTTTTGACTCTGGGAACTACACATGTGCAGCATCAAATTCTGCAGGCACCACTGTTCATTCTTCCATCTTGAAAGTGAAGGGTATGTTTTAAGACATTCCATTTGTATTGGTTCTAGTTTTGCCCCGGATCATCCCTTTCCATTTTGATGTCCCAATCTTTGCTGGCCAGGCAACACAGGTGACCTGCCTAGTTGCGGAGGGTGATGCCCCTCTTGATATTATGTGGAGTTTCCAAGGTACAGAGCTCTCCTCCCAGATGGGAATTTCTACCACCAAAGTGGGTCGCAAGGCCAGCCTCCTGCTGATAGATCCTGCAAGTTCTGGGCATCGTGGAAACTACACCTGTACAGTTAGGAACCCTGCAGGCTCTGTCAACTTCACGACCAGTCTCGATATCCACGGTACGCAGCCTTCATTTTTGTAAGTGCATGAGTATCATCTCTTGCAGGAACCCCCCCTTTGTCTTCTGTTCTTCAGTTCTGTCAACATTAAGGCATGTGTATGCAGCCCACTTTGAAGGTTTTATAAAAGAGAAAGTCTTCTTGCTCATTTCTGAGCTTTACAAGCCTTGGTCCAGCATTCACTTTGCAAACTAGGAGGTTGTGCGTTGGCTTGTTTCTCCATTTTCACAAGTTTGGTAATAAAGCTGTGGAATGGCTTCTTTCCCTCCTTCATGTGGGGCTAGTAACTGAACTGTCTCATAGCATGGTTGTGAGGTATAAGTTGGTTTGCTGAATGTTATGTTTACTCTGCTATTTAGTTCATTCTGGTCCCCTCTATAGTTGGGGCTGCCTATGCCAGATTGCAATGTCCTCGTTCTATTTCGCGTTTTATTCAGATTTATGTCAATATTTGTATATCCTGACTATTTAAACTGTTTTTACTATATGCTAACTGCAACATCGTCTAATAATGTCCTGTAATTGGTTCATTAGTTAATGACAAAGTTTTCTTTATTGTGCCACTTGCATGAGGAAGGTTTAAAAGTTGCTGTTGTAAAAATATATAGTGCAGCCACTGTGAATTGGTATGTTCTTCAGTTAGTATGCATTTAATTAAACCTGTATTTATTCTTAAAGGTAATTCAGAGTGCCTATTCTGTTACTTATGAATATATACTTTCGAAGTCAATCACATATATCATTTAAAACAAGCAATGGGATTCAAACCCATCTTCCAGCTGAGGATAAAAAGTTTGTATCCATTGCTAAGCTTATTCATATGTCAAAACTCTCATAACAAACTAGAATGTAGAGGCTATACAAGAAGTGTTAGTCTGTTATTAAGAAATTAAATGGCAGTGTTCTGTGTGGTTGTGCCATATTGTAATGTATATATTATGAATTACCTGCAGTAGAGTGCCAGATTGTAAACATGGACTAGATCAGATCATTGCAGGCCTTAACACTACCTGCCTCACTGTTTCAGTTAGTTGACTGGCGAGGACGGGGTTCAACCAAAACACCAAGGCACACATGTTTGTTCTTTAAGATAGGTCAAATAGGAGGTAGTCTGCTACTTATTTTGTGTTGAAATGTTGGAGGGAGACTAATTTTTCATTGATATAAACTTCCATGATGTTTACTGCAAAACTTGTGTGTTATATAGATATTTTATTCTTTGCAGCTCAGATTTCTGTGAGTGTGTAGAGCTTTAATGTTCTATTATCATGGGAATTTTTGTGTGACCTGTCTCATGATTGAAAGCTTTTGCTCTCTTTTACTTGTGATGTATTTTTTATGGTGTACTCAACAGCTCCACCTTGCTGACGGCATGAACATTTGCCTCTTATCATTAATCTTGCTATCAGATATGCTGTTAAGCTTGAAGATAGAAATATTTCATATTTTGTCATCTGTTAATTTTTCAATAGCAAGAGAATTAACTTTTATGAGGAGATTTGATTTTGTATTATATTCTTTGGTAAATCTGTTTCCAGAGCTGCCATTCTTCACAATTTCTCCATATGAATGGATTGGGCTCATTGTTCGACTTCTATTCTGGGTTCAAAACCCAGAATGGACATGGGAATTTGAGTGCATAGTTGCCATTTCCATGATGGTGTGGATTTATTGCAGATGGAGTATGGTTGTAAGATAACGAGGAACATTGGAGTCTGGCACACATCTCTTAATTGTTGTGGTTGTGAATTGATTTGCAGTGACAATTGGTTGCTGCCTTGCCAATATTGTTTTATTGTTGTCAAAATTCTGGTGGTGTTATAGGAATTACGAGTTAGATTTGTCTAATTAGCATTGAATTTCATTGTTTTATTTTCTTTGAAAATTGTGGCTGTTATAGTTAGATTTATCTCTTAGCAGTAAGTGCCAGTCATTGCCATACTGGTATTTTGTTTGTTGTGGAAATTCAGGAGGTTGTTATAGTTATATTTGTCTCATTACGTGTTGGTGAAACTGTCTGTCTTGTTTGTAATAATTAACAGAAACTGTTTACACACTTGTTGTCGGTGTTTTGGTCAGTGAAAGGAATAATCTTCTTCGACTCAATATAATTTGTTGCATGTCAACTGGTTGTTCCTCACTCGATTGTCATCATCATTAATAGGTTGAAATCCAGAGCAAACTCCTGTCCTCTCCTTTGCCCAACCTTGAAAAATGTGCCTGGATTTAGGTTTGGATAGGCATTCCTTCCCTACCAACTACTGCCCTTTTCAGTTGAGTTCGTTAATTTACGGTATGTTCCTTTATAAATAAACCATTGGGTCTTAAAGTCAGACCATTGGGTTCATTTCTTGTTTGCATGTTATCTCTTCATTTTAGCTTGGTTTTTTGGTTCTGTTATGTCTTCCTTTGTTTCTACCAATAGATCTATGATTGTGCATGCATGTGTACTAATCATTAAATTAAGAAATATTAAAATAATAGTGATGTAACTACAGATTTATTTATGATGCAATATTGGTGTGTCTACTCCTTTTGGATTTCCTCTGCGCCTTCATAAAATAAAACCTCCACGATTAGTCACATTTTATTAAAGAGCTTTTCCCATTAAGGTATATTTAACATAGGTACAAATGCAAATTAAATTTGTTGAAGAATAGTTTGTCAGTGTAGTTTTGTCTGTTCCAATGTGTATGCAGGTATTTGAATTTACTGCATTGTTCTGGTTTGTCACAGTAAAGTTTTGAAGTGCGGTAAGAGCTGATGGTTCATAATTTGGGGAGATGAAAACTTCAGTTGTCTGTTTCTTTGTTTTGCATTGGAGTAAATATGTTCATATTTACATTTGAAAATACTGACGCTTCACACACAACATTAATTTTGTGTCACCATAATAAAAATGCACAACTTAATAAAAACAAGCATTTTAAAAGGTGTATATTAAATATTTTACTGCCAAGCTCACTACAGTGTGTGTTTTAGAAATATTTTTTTATTGATATGACAATTATGTGGATAAATGGATGTATTAGCTACAATTTGAAACCAGGACCTTTTGAATATGAATTTCTGAGTGCTAATTATTACACTGCCTAACTATGAAAATGTAAATCTGTAGTTTACTGAAATAGAGCTGCTGTGTTCCTGATGTCTGTTTTGTCTGTCAGTGATTGCAGTTGCTACTACTTCAACAAGAGTAAAACTGAGTGTACTAGAGTGGGAGAGCAGTTAAAGACATTATACTTCCAGCATCAACTTGTTAGGTTCTGGGTTCAAACCCTTCCTAGGGCATTGAGTTACCACCAGTCATAATGTCTGTTGTTATCTATTCTGCACTCAGGCTTTCTCTTGAACAGACTTACCCCATTAAATTATTCCCCATGGGGGGTCGGGGGGGGGACAATGTTGAGCATGTAATGATTAAAGTTCTGCTCTGTCTTAACTGATATTTAAAGTATTTTTGAAACCCCAGGAAAATTGTTAGTGATGACTGCATTCTTTCATTTTTTTCTGGATTAATCATCTTGTATTTCAAGAATACATTACTTATTCAGTTTCTTATATAAGAGTCGTGAAACATCCACATTTTCCATATTATGCAATTATTTTTTGTTTTGTTTTTTAAAGAAAACAGGAACATGTGGTATAATAGATCTGGACTCCTCCATCCGTAAGGATAATGACTTAAAGATAGTCTTCTGATTAATTTATGAATTGTTTGCATTATCCATAACTAAAGTAGCAAAATTATAGGGTTTTACAAAGAAAAAAAAAGAGACATGGTTGTAGAAGAGATAGTAAAGAATTTTTTTAAAGCTGTGTGCATTTTCCACATTTAATTTGGTCATGTGTAGTAGAAGCTTGGCAGTGTATTTGGTTTGTGTAAACTTCTGGTTTCATTTGACAACACCTGAAACATACTATAAAAGTGTGAGAAGAAAAGTAAATTAGAACCTAAGATTCTTTTTTTTTTTTTTTACACACAGAGGAAGCTGAAGCCTTACAAAATTATTACTTAGCACAACGTTAAATTAAGCTTTTGGCATTTCTTATGTTAAAATTGCTATTTCACAAAGTGATTATTACATCTGATGTGGCAACAGTTTTGCTCTCTTGTTTTGAAATTATAACGAAGATATATCATTGTAAGACCAGTCTAACATTTTAAAAATTGTATTTTGATGTACATTGACTATTTAAATTTAATGCATTATAACTTGAAATTAGACTGGCATTTTTTGTCTTTAAATAAAAAAGAAACCAAAATGCGTTGTCTCTTAAATTCATCTGAAATTCAGAATATCATGCTCCACTTCACTGTTAGAGTTGGTCAGTTTTAAATTCATTTTTGTAAATTTAAGTTAGTAGGGTGTGAGCTTTTCACTGGGATGGTATATAATGGTTTCATTGACCATTCATTGTAGGCAGCCATTAAAATGGTGTCCTACGTTGTAGATAGAGGAAATCTAAAACACATATACCTGATCTATACCGCAACATTATGTGATAAAACTTAGGTTTATCCTTGGAATGTAGGTTGGCACTGAAAGATTAAAAATGAAATTGTTTTAAGAATTGTTCAGAAGAGCAGAGTTATTTTGGTGTTTGCTTCTGCAGTGTACAGTATCGACTGCTGAAGTTCTGCAGGTAATATACCATTATTGCATCTGAGTAAACTGAGGCATCTGTAGGTACAACATTATAATTCAATGGTTTGGTGCAAAAAAACATTTGATAATAATTTTCTGCTATCATTTAATTTAGCAAACCATGCTATATTATTAAAATAATCATGAGAATCCACTACTTATATTATGTGTTAATTTCTGTGAATGTGGTTCATAATGCATAAATTATTCAGTTTTTAGTCGTTTCTCACAAGTAGAATTCCATGCCTATGCACCAAACCATTAATGGTTAATTTGTGTTATTATGTTTTCAGTGTTTACAGCAAAATCTCTTGTACTTAGAAACATAACATTTATAAAGGCATTCTTTAAACCATGTCATTTTGTAGGAGTAGCCAAGTAGGTGCCATGCTGACAGCTGTATTATCATACTTGCATTACAGTTATAGTCAAACTTTGATAGTGTACGTGCTCTGGATATTTTGAGTCTTTGATTTGTAAAATACTAAACAGCATTTATCAGTACTGTAATTCAAATATAAATTCCTTAGAAAACGATGTTTCTAAGATTACTTGCAGCTGTAATGTAAGATAATATTTCCCAGACTATTTTGCCCATGAAACTGTTGTTGATAGAATCTCAAGAAAACTTTAATTAAGAAGATCAGATATGAAATGGCAATGGAACAGTTGGTTTTACATTTTGTCAGGGTAGATTTTAAACTAATGAGATTTCAGACTTGAAATGTTGAGTGGCTGTGACCGTATTAACACTTGGAATGATCCAATTTTGAGGCACATTGTATGTCAAATTACATTATTATTACCAGTTTAAATAATTTTCCTCACTGTAAGATTTGTTTTAAGTATCTCTTAGTTCTGTATAGCCCATTTCAAATTGCACTCTGGATGTTGTAAAACAGCCCGCGAAGACTATTAATCTCATGTTGAAATTTTCTGTCCTGTCCTATGTATTTCTGCTCATGTAGTGGATCTGCTATTCCACCAGATGGTTTTCATTTCAGATTTTTGCTGTTCTTAGCTTCCTTTTAAAAACTATTCAAGAGATTTTGCTGTGCATTTGTGTATTTTGTCTCTTTACTATAGGAAATGTTCAAATGAAAGTAACTGGAAATTTTTGACAAGAAGTTCTGTGTATTTAAATTGCCATACAGCTTATCAAATCTAAACCTTCTTGACGATGGTGAAGAGTCAATTGAATAAAAATTTTCTTGGATATTATCCATCGTCTAGTAAATATAAAACGTAAAACGACGTTTCGGAGATGGGACTCTATCTCCGTCTTCAGGTTCCTACACAGTTGGGCCCACTAGATAGAGCTAATCCCTATCTCCGGACGTTTTATATTTACTAGACGATGGATAATATCCAAGAAAATTTTTATTCACCCATCTCCGAAACGTCGTTTTACGTTTTATATACAGCTGTTACACTTTAATCTCTGAATTGACCACATCTTCCAATCCATGTGTATATGCAGCAGGTGTGATAACATGCTGCTATGACTAGAATAAATCCATAGCTGAAACAGACATTTCTGTGGCTGTAAAATTTAGTTGAGTTTGTTTGGTTCTGTAAATTGCCATATTATATTGATTATTTCCAGTAGTAAGAGACAAAATTAAACTAGTTTTAAGACTGTTTCTTTCAAAATTTGTTGTTAAAGTCATAGCATAATTTCACTGTTAAAAAGTAAACATTCAGAATCTGACTGATGAATTTCTAGTACAGTGATTCTCTAGGATGAAATTTACAAAAATGTCAGAAATATTCTAGTTTTAGGTTATCTTTTCTGCTGTATACCTTAAACAAAATCAGAACTTTTTAAAATTCTCATCATAATATTGTTCTGACGTAAGTGTTTCTTTGTGATTTCAGCCAGAACAATTTTCTGTTCATAAATATGGCTGTGAATTGTCTTTGTCTATGAATGAGGTCATTGCAAATTTTATATTCAATATTGTAATTGCAGAAAAAGCATGTTTGAAGTATTTCATGAATTTGACCGTGACAAATTTTTGCTTGAGAACCCCTGTACTATTACAGTAAATACCATTAAAATTGGTTTCAGTACAATAATTACATCTGATTTATTTTAAAGAATTATTTCAATTACATTAAATATTTGAGAACTAATTAGCTGAAGTAGGAGTGTTAGTCAGATAATGCGTGTGTTATAATTGTGTGACTGACCAAAGCTGTGCTCTGCCTGTAGTGCCACCAAGATGGATTCTGGAACCAACTGACAAAGCATTTGCTCAAGGCAGTGATGCAAAAGTTGAGTGCAAAGCTGATGGGTTCCCCAGGCCCCAGGTCACTTGGAAGAGGGCTGCTGGTAAGGCTAATACATGCAGTACGATTAGTGGACATTGAATTTTGTGTCATATTAACACATTCATGGGAATGCAGAGATAACGGAGAAGGCTGTGTTGTAAGATGATAAACACTAATCAGAACATCAGTGTATAATTATTAACATATTCACTGCCAGTGACTGCTGAAATATTTCTCCTTTTCCCCATCAGATGTCATTGAAATGTCATAAGACCTTCACATCTTTGAGGAATTGAAATGAGCGCACTAGTATATTCCAGTCTATTATAAAAATTTGTGATTTCGTCGTCGTCAATAAATTATGTCATCAACAATGTCAACTATAAACAAACTCGGCATTGTTGTGTTCCACAACAATGCCGAGTTTAGTGTCTTACTCAAGATTTTAAAACGCAACCAACCCCCCCGAATGAGGGGTTGGTCAAGTGTTTTAACCCTCCATTCGGGGGGTTGAAAAAGCTGCCCTTGATTCGTGGATAACAACTGTTTTCCTACAAATTCAATATAAATTTATGTTTGTGTGTATTCTTGCATGTGGTGAGGTGTATGAATGCAGTTATTTGCTCTTGCAAAATTATTGAGTCGTGTGAGCAGGGGAAAACACTGCATAATCCATGCTGTAGTGTTAGTTTGTTTATATTACTGGGAAATGTAATTATTGCAGGTGAAACCCCTGGTGATTACAAGGATCTGAAACCAAACAACCCCAACATTAAGGTGGAAGATGGAACTCTGACTATTAACAATATTCAGAAGACAAATGAAGGTTATTATTTATGTGAGGCTGTCAATGGTATTGGTTCTGGACTGTCAGCTGTTATTCTCATCAGTGTACAAGGTATGTCACACGTAATCATATTCTGATGTTTTGAAACTGAGGCTAGTGAGACTGCTCTGGTCCTAGAAAATGTCATTTCTCATACCTGATGACTTGATGAGAAATTCCTCAGTTGAAGAGACTGTATGGAAGGCTTGATATAAAAGGGCATTTCTAGTTCAGTTGAGAGTCGCTGTCAACTGTTCAAGGCATATACCCTGACCGTGGAGTTAGTTATTTGCTATATGTTCAGTTATTCAGCTAAATTAATCTTAAATTGTGTATTATATGCATTTTGTAATTATTACATAAATAAAACAAAACTGACCGTCCGTATCAGCCAATTTCCCATAGGCATGATGTGTATTTCTTACTACTGCAGAAGATTCTGTACAAATTTGGAAATAATCAATGCAGATGATGAATTAGATGATTTGTTGTGGCCTGAATTGAATTATGTTTATTGCAGTCATAATTTTTTTTTACAAATGGCACTCCCAGCAGCTTGGAAAATGTCAGGAAACATAACAAATAAAAGTGTTAATAATTGTCTTGCAATGAAAACATATCCTGTAATTATAATTGAAAATTTGGCCAAAGTTTAATTTTTATATCTGCCTTATTGTAGCACCACCACACTTCGAAATCAAACTTAGGAACCAGACATCACGACGCGGTGAGCCAACAGTATTGCAATGTGAGGCCCGTGGTGAAAAACCAATTGGAATTAGGTGGAATATGAACAACAAACGACTTGATCCCAAGACTGACACCCGGCAAGTACTACCAACATGACCCGAGTCTTCGTTGTCAATCACGACTCTTGAAACTGCTTTATTTTGGTGTATGTTCAGTGTTAAACACTAGCACCATACAACGTACTGGCTCTCAACAATCAGCACATACTGTGTAGTGATGAACTGTACGACATTTAACAGTTATGGCATATCTCAATGTATATACATCCAATGAGTTTTGACATGAGAAACATTTCCAGAGCCAGCATTAGAGTGCATGCATAATTCTCTTCAGTTTAGTGGAAGCAGAAACACTGGAAATATGAAGTCATGTGAAATGGATGGTGCAGTATTACAAGATGTACCTCAAAAGCAGAACCACTAACTGCAGTCATATGGTTCCAGAGAATATTAAAACAAATTGCGTGTCATTATGGCAGACACAGAAAAAATTAATGATATTGATTTTGAAATATTTATTGATAATGTATGGAAATGCAAGTTCTGAGGTATGTCACAGTTGCCAGATGTATATTTTCTCAGAAATTATTAAATAAGATTTATTTCTAATGCTCTTCTATGTTGAATATAAGGCATACCCCATTTCCAATTTATAAATGAAAATACAAGTTAAAGAATTTTGTAATTGAAGATATCCATCTTCTGGGTTGTTGCGCTGTGTAGTCTGGTCGATGTTAACCAACGTTTCAGAGGTCATACTGCCTCCGTCATGAGGGCGATGAGTATGAAGAGTTCTGTCTTCTCTCGCCCACGTGCTACCATTAGTCCACTCCCATGCCTGCTCCCATTGGCTCGGGAGCCTATAAATCCAGCTCCTCACACCCTATTGGCATATTCATCGCCCTGATGACGCAATAACCCAGAAGACAGATATCTTCATACTCACCGCTGTGAGAACCTCAAGTCTTACAATTTTGTAATTGGTAAAGCAAATAGAGTATACTACTACTGAAGGAAAGTGTTGCTTTTTTTTTTATTCTTTGTGGTATTTTTAGGTACACAATGCGAGAAGAAATACTTCCAAATGGTGTTCTCTCTGACCTTAGCATCAAACAGACAGAACGTACTGACTCAGCGCTGTTTACCTGCGAGGCAACAAATGCATTTGGAATCGATGACACCAGCATCAACTTGATCATTCAAGGTTTGTTAACAAGTGCAAACTGACATGACCTTATATAGATTTACAGTGTCAGATAAATTTAGGGATTATTATTGAGATTAACTTGGATTTGAGGAAATTTATTTAAATTGACTGCAGTGAGAATTTTGAAATATATACGATAAACATTATTTTTTTAAATTATAATTGGTTTTGGAGTCTCACACTTAAACTGCATATGTGTTATAGAAATCACAGCTATGTTCCTATGTTTGTCTCTTTATGGTCAACATGCAACACTGAATTGGCTTGTGCGGAGAACTAAGGATCTTGATATCTTCCAGCTTTGCTGCTTTAGTCCTGACAGTAGAAATAATTTTTATTTTCCAGAGGTGCCTGAAGTACCTTATGGCTTGAGGGTGTTGGACAAATCTGGACGTTCTGTTCAGCTGTCATGGGCTGCCCCTTACGACGGCAATTCTCCAATCAAGCGGTACCTCATCGAGTACAAGATCTCTAGAGGTGAGACTTTATGTTCCACCTGATACTAATAATGTTTGAAGGTAATCCCAGCTGGTGATTTACAGCCTGCTTTTGGTCCATGTCCTAATTCATACCAGTTCACAAATTCTATCTGCCATTGCATTTCATTTGGCTGTAACGAGGGTGGGGGGGCTTGTTATTTTTTTTGTTCTCAATTTTTATTTAATGTCTAACAATTTTGTGTGTGACTGGCTTTCAGGGTTTAGCCTCGTGGAATAATGATAATTTTGTGTAACAATGCATCATGGGACAGTGAACAGGTTGACATTTGGATGTGATTTTGCCCCTGTGATGTAATTTGTTACAAACAACTCAATATAATCTTGGAATGAAATGTTTACCAGTTCTGTCTTGCCTGCTTTTTGAGCAGTAACTTATGTTCTGTGTTCCTTTCTGTTTTTATGTTCAGTAAAACTGTGGAATTTAACATGTAAACCACAAGATACATTTGGATTGTAACATAATTTGTCTCTTTAGGCACGTGGGAAGCAGATATTGACCGGGTTTTGGTACCTGGGCAGCAGACAGTGGCTGGTGTGTTCAATCTTAGGCCTGCAACCACGTATCACTTGCGCATCGTTGCTGAGAATGAAATTGGAACTTCAGAACCTTCTGACACTGTTCCCATCATCACTGCAGAAGAGGGTAAGCCCACTGATCATATATAGGTGCTCTGTATTTTATAGATGTCATGGCTAAACCTATATATAACAACATTCAGGGAACAAAAATGTTCAGACTTAGTTGTTGTTAAGATAATTTTCTAGCAAAATGTTCTTTAATGAATTTTTTTTAAAAAAAACTTTATATAAATTTGTGAAATTCATAAGTCAAATGTAGTGCGGAGCAGAAGCATATTTTAAGGTACTGCTAACATTTGTGTGAAAATACTAAGGTTAACCACGAAGAACTTGTCATATATCCAACTCCGGACTGAACATAGGCTTCTGTGTTTTTATATACATAATTTATGGGGTTGAGGTGCATATTTTTGAGCTGTTTTCTCAACATTTTAAATGTACCGAAGAATGAGTTTGAAAGTATAGAAAGCTTTTTCATGATAATTGTTAGCTGAAAGTATTTTTATTTTGCATTTCTTTCGTGAAAGGTATCATTTTTGTTTTACAAGATACTTACAGTACATAACTAAAACAAGCAACAAAAATTTGAGAAACAAATCCATGAAATTCACATTGAATGACTTACAACAATAACACTGCACCCTTTCCACAATGTTTAAGCTTTCAAATCTGAATAGTAAGTATGCGTACCAGGTGATTTAACAGTCAGTAACTCTTAAATATGTATTTATGGGTTTTGTATAATTATCACTGTAAACACAGATTATTTCCTATAACAGGATTAACAAACTGATGTTTTTAATGGTGAAGTGTTGTGTTTTCTCTGGGATATGGACTGAGTTCTTAAATATTATTTAGATGAGCTTCAAGTTTAAAGGGTTGATGTCTGTTCTTTGTATAACCATAAGAATGTGATATTAGTAACCGAAGATTATTTGATGATATGAAGAGGTTGGCATGTTTGAGTGCTATTTTTTGTATTGTAGTGTGTACATCTATATTTTAGCTCCTGGTGGCCCAGCCACAGCTGTGAAGGTAGAAGCTGAAGACCAGCATACACTCAAGATCTCATGGAAGCCTCCAGAGAGAGATCAGTGGAATGGCGAGATTCTTGGCTACTATGTGGGCTATAAGCTTGCTTCATCTGACAAACCATACCTATTTGAGACAGTTGAGTTCAGCAAAGAGGAAGGGAAAGAACATCACCTGCAGATCAGTAATTTGAAGTAAGACCCATTCTTTAGGCATTATGACATTGTACGACTTCAGTGAGTATGATGGCCATCTTCTGGGTTGTAGTGCCATGTAGTCTGGTAGAAGTTTACCACTATTTTAGAGGTTCTTGCTGCCTCCTACATCAAGGTGATGACTCATCGCTAGACTTTCACGGTGCTACAACCCACAGGACAGTTTTTAAGGTTTGTGGCTTTGCTCCTGTAATCTCCTCATTAAAACAAACCACTTCTGTCTTTGCTTCCTTCTTGTATGTTGCTTAGTTTCCAAGCTACAAAAACCACACTCACCAGTACTCAAGCCCAGGACACTATTTGATAGCTCCGACCTTTCTGAAATCTCCTGGTTTCAAGGCATAAGCATGCAAATTGAGGCAAATTGGCATATCTCTTCTTGAGCTAACACATATATACATGAAGATTTCGCCCTGATGACGGAGGCAGTATGACCTCTGAAACGTTGGTTAACATCGACCAGACTACACAGCGCAACAACCCAGAAGACAGAAATCTTCATACTCATCGCCCTGATGACGGAGGCAGTATGACCTCTGAAACGTTGGTTAACATCGACCAGACTACACAGCGCAACAACCCAGAAGACAGAAATCTTCATACTCACCGCTGTGAGAACCTCAAGTCTTACATATATACATACCTGTAACTTCAGTTTTTGTATGTAAGATAAAATGAGCAAATGTCATGGTTCATTGTTATTAACAATAATTTGTTTTTGTTTTATGGACTTCTTCATCCAGTGATATCATCTGTCCAAAATAAAAATTTTCATTTGTTTTCTCACACTTGCCTGCAAAAGCAAAAATCCCAAGAAAATATGTTTTGAATTGTGATTAAAACTGCTGATGAAATCTTGTGTTTTAAGAAAGGGATGAAGTTTTGTAATAAATTGTACAGGTTATTTTGTGAATTTGCATTTCTTCACATAAGAGCAGATTTACCACCTCATGTTGACAGTAGAATCTGAGAGGCCTGCTTCAAAATGTTGTAGCTGTTCACTTGATTTGTGGCCTGTTTATTACCTGCCTGCATTATTGT
The DNA here is from genome assembly GCF_000696155.1 of Zootermopsis nevadensis. Next base: position 635,520 of record NW_019060089.1, read on the forward strand.
TCTATACATTATATTGCTATTGCCAGAATAGCATTTGTATATTCTTAACACTGAACAGGCCATGTTAATACTGAAAAGTAATAGGTCTAATTGTTCAGAATCATAAAATTTATTACAGTAATAGCATGTGGTTTAATGATTGTTTTACAACACAGGACATATACCCAGTACTCAGTAGTGGTTCAGGCTTTCAATAAGGTTGGTCCAGGACCTATGTCAGAGGAGACACGTCAATATACAGCTGAAGGAATTCCTGAGCAGCCCCCTCAGGATACTACATGCACAACGCTCACCTCCCAAACCATCCGAGTGTCATGGGTCTCTCCCCCTCTCACTGCTGCAAATGGCATAATCAAAGGCTACAAGGTTATATATGGTCCAAGTGACACATGGTATGGTGAGTTGCATTTTTGACAAATCGGGACTTTTGTTAGGTGATCTGTCTTTATAATTAAATTTATTATAATTAATTCAGTTTGTCTGCCTAGACTTCTTTGTTTCCAACTTTATTAATTTGCATTAAGAGACCATTGCTACAAAATAAGAAAAGGCTACTTTGATAGTTATATAAACAATGCTTAATGTTTAGATATGTGCTTATGACATGGCCATTTTCACATACAATTATTAAAGGCATAAATTCTTATCCTTAGATGGTTGGAAAGTTATGTTGGTTCATTTAGTTGAACTGTCCCATCCATAACAGCAAAAGTGTTTTGTACCACGCTATAGCCAGTATGTTGTACATTTCAGTTAAAATCTGAAAAGGTAATGTAATGAAGAACCATCTTGGGAGATGTCCTGTTGAAAGTAAGGTGGATCCAACCAAGGGGATTTTGAAAATAGGAGGTCGATGGAACTTGCTCAGAATTGTGTTCAGTTGTAGGCTTTGGTATTGTCAGCATTGAACTTTTGGAGTGTGCTACCATTATGTTGCATAGTTTTAATAGGGTGATATGCCGGTATAGTAAAATAGAATTATTCAGTTTCACTAAATTTAATTTATACCCGACATCTTCATTTGCAGATCGGATTATGGAGAAGTTGTGAAGTCATTGTTTATATTCAGTACAATTCCAAAGTAAAGTTACCAGGAAAACAGGTGTAAGTTTCTTGTTATTACTTCCATTAAAGTTGTAAATCAAATTCAGAATCTTGTCTATTGTAGATGAGAACAGCAAAGATACAAAGATAACGTCATCAAGTGAAACTATCCTCCATGGTTTGAAGAAGTACACCAATTACAGCATGCAAGTTCTGGCCTTCACGTCAGGTGGAGATGGTGTTCGTAGTGCTCCAATCCATTGCCAGACGGAGCAAGATGGTACGTCTATTATAAATTTTCATTTGTAATAAAATTTGTTTAAAATTTAAATAAAGATTTTTTCCTAATTTTATGTGTTAGTGTGTTCACCTCTTATCATTGGATTAGCATTTCTTTATATTTTAACAATTTTATTGTATAGCTGTAAGTATTTTATATGGACTATTGCATCATAAAAATAATTATTATTACCAGACTGAATGACTGTGACTTAAATTTGTTTGACTGATAAAATGTCATCTTAAGACTACGTTTCTACCATAATTTACAAAACCCAAAGCATCAGTGTTTGAACTCTCTTCTCCATTGCTTACACAACATATTGTTTAATTGCTCACAGTTTAAATTTTGTCTTTCTTTAAAATGGGGCAGTGGAGAGTAATAAGATTTATTTCACAGAAATGTACATGACTGGGATATTCCTTAAGGTGGCGACTGACTTGTAACATTTGCCTGTAATGTAACGTGTTACAAATCGAGCATTACACAAGTGAAGACAGCGAACGGAGCCGCTCGATGCGAGCCGCTCACGCTCGCGGGCGCTCCGTCGTGTTGTCGGTTTTTTCGCGAATCCCTTTGAGTGTCACATTACAAGTCAGTCGAGCGGTGTCGTAATGAGCATTCATGAGTTCTTTAGATAAGAGTAGCGTATTAAATGAAACAAAGATAACACAACCTCCACGTCCGACATATTGAATGAAATGAATGGAGCACAGTCGAGCCGAGCGTTCAAAACGAGCATTCGATGCGCCTCACCAGTTGTGGTGTAATGTAACATGCTCGCCGCGAATGTTACATTACGAGTAAATGTTACAAGTCAGTCGCCACCTTTAGGCATTTGTAATGTGCAGAAATCTCAACTTTGTGAAAGGCTTTGATTGCATTTTGCATTTGAGTATTATAACATGAGTTGTGCATTGCAGTTCCTGAAGCTCCTAGTGCAGTGAAAGCACTTGTTATGTCAGGAGATTCCATTTTGGTGAGCTGGAAGCCACCAGAGCAACCAAATGGCATTGTGTCACAGTATACCGTGTATGTGCGTGAGGACAGCGAAGAGGCTAAAGATGTAAGTGTCATGGCTCACTTGTTTTATATCTGTCATGTCCTTTGATTGCAGTAATGTGAACAGCTGATACAAAATGTAGACCAAACATTGAGTGGTTAGCACTCCTGCTCTGTATTCATGAGTTCTGGGTTCTGATACTCACCTGAAGACTGGCTGTCCTGAATGAGAAGACATCCATCTTTCTGTAACATTTCTATGTCATATTTTAATGTAAATGTGTTGAAAAATATGTATTATGCATGTGATGTTTTGATCTGTAATAAATTTTAGAAGTCGATTGTTTCCTTTCCACGTGGTTACCAGGAGCAGAATTTTCGGAGTACGCAGCAACAGGATTGTACATTCAAATGTGATCTTTAATACCATGTTTCTGTGTAGGAAGAACCAAAAGGCACAAAGGTTCCACCCTTCCAAATGAGTTTTGAAGCATCAGATTTGAAGAAAAAGGAGCGCTATGAATTCTGGGTAACTGCATCCACTATAATTGGTGAAGGCCAGCCATCAAAACCTGTTTCTTTGTCTCCAAGCAACAGAGGTTGGTTCGATGAATTTCTGTAGTCTTATATAATCCATAGCATCCCTGTTTATTGATATAAATTTATGTATTCTAGATTACAGTGAAACCTCTATCCATCGTTCCCGGAACTATCGTTTTCCCGGATGCATCGTCCGTTTTGTTCGGTCCCGAATACATCCCATATTAAATAATGTTACATTTTCCCGCTTCTATCGTTCCTCGAACTATCGTTTTATCGCATCGACCGTTCAAAAATCTCAGTCCCGGCCAACAATTTTCCCGCAATGATCGTTTCTGAGAAATTAAAATGCTGGGTTTTGAGATAAATTAATACCGAAAGACGCACAATGTTTTTGGAATAC
>NW_019060089.1:648682-696948 GCF_000696155.1 Zootermopsis nevadensis
ATCATAGAACAGGTAAGACATTAGCTGTCTACCTTTACAATCTTGTTTTAAATATTTTCTGCCTCTTTTCTTTCACTTTCTTAGAATATTCTTATGTATTTTTATTTTGACATTGACATTTTATTTGTGTTCAATCCCCCCTCCCCCCACATACACAACCCAGTTTTCTACCAACCCTGTGAAGTGACATTAATTAAACGTGCTGGATGAATATAGTAGAATGACAACAAACTATTGACATGATCTGTTTTGCTTTGAAGTTTCTTAATTTCAGTTTGTAGGTATAATATGTTTATTCTGTGCCAACGTTCAAATGCTTTGAGACAACATTAAAAACTGTAAATTACATTCATGGTGAAATTAAGAGCAGTTTAAATTTGGGGAATGTTTCTACCATTCAGATTAATCTTTCAACCATGTGTCCTATCCATATACCTAAAGATTAAAATACACAAAACTGTAGTCTTACCTGCTATGAATATTGTGAAATTTTATCTTTTACCCTAAGGAATAATATTAGTATATTCAAAACAAGGAGCATGAGATGGGCGATACTTTAGGTTATGTCACAGTAATAGTGATTTCATTTATTTTTTATGTAATGTTAGTCCATTTGAAGGTTTCGTTGAAATGTTATATTTTGATGATTTGTATGTAGGTAATATAACATGTTCCAAACAGCATTAAAGATCACATTTTTAATCTCCTCTGCACTTGTGGTTTCATTCTGAACTACACTAATGCCAGGATTTGTTTGAAAGGAATATCAACACTTGAACATTCATTCTAGTCACCATCAGGCAGAGTGTCAATATAATGTTTCTCTTGAAGATATCCGTCTTCTGGGTTATTGCGCTGTGTAGTCTGGTCGATGTTAACCAACGTTTCAGAGGTCATACTGCCTCCGTCATGAGGGCGATGAGTATGAAGAGTTCTGTATTCTCTCGCCCACGTGCTACCATTAGTGTACTCCCATGCCTGCTCCCATTGGCTCGGGGCAGGCTACACCTTTCACTTCCCGGCCTATAAATCCAGCTCCTCACACCCTATTGGCATATTCATCGCCCTGATGACGGAGGCAGTATGACCTCTGAAACGTTGGTTAACATCGACCAGACTACACAGCGCAATAACCCAGAAGACTGATATCTTCATACTCACCGCTGTGAGAACCTCAAGTCTTACAATGTTTCTCTTGTCATTGGTGCCATGATCACTTTACGGTCATGTTCATAAGTGACCAGCCTCTCTTTCCAGTTCATTCTGGTCTCAGCTATGATTTATTACTAAAACTGGCTTCACAGTCTTCACTACATCTCTCATAAGACAGACAGTAAACAGTATAATAATTAACTAATATTATAATTTTTGTGATCAAAATTTTTAAAACACATTTTCCTTTTCTCTCATCATAATGTAAACTGTCAAGTATTTATATAAACTTGTAAGCAATGTTTTTTTAAAGAGAAAATCATACCAAACAACATGCCAACATGGGAAAATTAAACTGAAATTATCTTCAATGTTAGACTATATATTCAAATGAACTTGAAAATCTACATGTATATAGAAATAATGTTAAGATATCATGAGAAGTAGTACTTCCTCACAGAACATGGAAATTCCCTGTCTTGTCTGCAGCAAATGACAAAATGAGTTAATTAGTTGCTTTTATATAAGGTATAATGGTAATTGCATAGACAACAGGACAGCCAAAACTTTGAGAACATTGAGGTAAGTTACTGCTGCCCTCTAGCATGTTGTGCTTGAGTGTTTTCTCTTGCTGCATGTTTTCTAACTATAGTTAACTCTTTTACAGAGCTTTGTATAGCAAAGAAAAAAAAAACCCACACAAAATATGCTTGTTGTATGTATCTGGCATGACAGTCATGTATGGTTACTTTTAACAGCAGAAACAGAGACATGAATTTGCTCTTGACTTCCCAAGTTTATACTTAAGACAGTTTCAGTTTATGGGATTGATTTCATTCTGTTCTAGAAATCTGTACCTGAAAATGGGGGCAGAGCGTTTATGTTAAATGTTTTTAGCACAGCTAGTACTTTAAAAACTAAAAATAAACATATTTTGTCTTATAGTTTAGATGCGTCATGTTTGTGTTCAAAATTCAAATATATATTTATTATTCAAGTCTATACACAAACTTTTAAATTGTTGATGTTAAAATTTAAAATCACCATTAATATTCTGCGCCATTCATCGTTATCTCGATGTTACAATATTGCGCTATATATTACTACATGTTTCAATGTCATAGCATCATCTTCAGGTTTTTATCATTTAAAACTATTCTATATTTATTAATGCACGCTTTTCATTGATTGTAGATTACTGTTGTGGGTGTTCCTTTGATCTTCTTATTATTTTGCATATTATGTTGCGTATTATGTTATTTGTTCATTTGAACAGTAATCTACAATCTACAATCAATGAAAAGCGTGCATTAATAAATATAGAATAGTTTTAAATGATAAAAACCTGAAGATGATGCTATGACATTGAAACATGTAGTAATATATAGCGCAATATTGTAACATCGAGATAACGATGAATGGCGCAGAATATTAATGGTGATTTTAAATTTTAACATCAACAATTTAAAAGTTTGTGTATAGACTTGAATAATAAATATATATTTGAATTTTTTTCTTACTTTTGTGATTCATTGGTTCTCCACACACTTCAACATAGCAGAACTGATCAAATAAAGTACATTGTATTATTAGCTAGCAAAGTTCTGACTGTGATCATAAGCCTGAAGCAGCTAGCTAATAATGCCTGCTGGCTGGGCCTTTCTAATGATATGTTTTATCTTACCAGTTTCCTGCTGGCTGGGCCTTGCTAATGATATGTTTTATCTTACCAGTTTTGCTGTGTTACAGTATATAAAATATTACTGAGCTATGAAAGTAAGACAGAAGACTTCTTATTCATCATTTCTCAAAGTGGGCTAACACAGTTAACATAAACACTTGGCCCCTGCCTGAAAATCAGATTTAACTGTTCTGATTAAGTTAAGGTAAAGTTGCCTCCAAGTCCAAGTAACACCCCACATTAGAGACATGATGGTAAATTTCCACAGATTATAAGCTTCAGGACTAAATGAGATGAGTGGTCAGCTGCATGTTCCACCCAGTTTATCTCCAGGGAAGAGCTCGTTCTGCCCAGCTGAATGGCAGTAACTACTCTCATGAAATAAACTTAATTGTTTCCGTACTGACAAGAAACAAAGAAAGCAAAATAGAGGCAGGAGGGGTACATTGTCTGAGGGCAGTTGCTAGATAATGGCTATATGATCAAAAGTATGGAGCAGACGTGAAAGGAACTGAAAACAATTTATATCATTTCAAAAATAAAATAATTTTAAATTAGGTGGTTGGAACATTCAGGAAGGGTCGAAAATGTCTGTATCCTAGTATTTTATAAAATACCAAACCTGCTGGCCATCATAATCCTACTGTTTTGAGTAGTGGTACCCTCATAAAAAAAGGGGTTCCATCATCATTGCTGAGGTGCACACATGTCAAGAAAGTTCATTAAACTAAAAACAGTAGCCACAACTTAAGTGAATGTGAATGCTCTGTTTTCATATTTTGTCTCATGTTTTATGGGATAACTGAGTGAAGGAACACTAGGAGTTTTTACTCCCTTTTAAGGATTCCATGTCTACTTCTTTCAAACTTTATTAACGAGTATGCATGTCTATCGATCCGTTCTCTGATTGATATATGGGCATGCATTATTATAGATAATAATACACTGATTTTTGACAAACTTGATATGTATGTCTTACCATTGGATGTCTTCTGTCTTCATGTTTTTAACCCTTTGTCAACAATACCAACATGCTAGCCATGTGAATTTATACGGGATAAGAACACCACTGTCATTGAATACATTTGCAGAGCTTTGATATGCATGTAACTTTAATTGAAGTTTTTAGGTAAATTGAAAATTGCAACATGGTAGCCGTATGAAATATGTAGGTGTGCTGATGACTCATTGTAACTTGATGAAAATTATATGGGTATGAAAAATTCTTATAAGTCTATGAGTACAAAGAGGAGTGTTTAAACCTATAACCAAAACTATAAAATGCACCATGTCAGCACTTGCTAGTTGTACATGAAAACAAAAAGAAACATTTTCTTTTATGAAAGATAAATATACAGTGGGTGCCTTTCCTTTTGTTTTTCATTTCATTTCATTTGATTGTAATGAGCCACTTCTACGCTTTGGCATTCTGCTTTACCATTCCAGGTATGGAAGATGAGATCTGTCCCTACGCGACATTCCATTTGCTGGGATTCCGTGAAGAGATGGACCCTAACAAGGCAATGCAGTTCCAGACATTTCCACACCAGAATGGACATGAACGTACTCACAGTGGTACCATTGGTCCCATGGGCCCCAGTGGGATGGCTGGAAATGGGCACATCCATCAGCGCAGTGGATCTCAGTCCATGGTGAGTTTCATTATCAGAGTTAAGGAAGAACAAGTTACATTTTAAAAGTAAGTATTATTTTGATGTAAACGTTTAATTTCTAAAAATGGAGATAAATACTTCATTCACTTTTCAACATGTTTCCCCTCGTCTCTGTTTACATATTTGCCACTTGTGTACCTCACCTTGAAAACATTTTATCAATTCAATCAAATCTTCTCAGGCGATCAGCTGCGACAAATGGTCACACAAAGAAACCAACATTTTGGGAACCATCTTTGTCTCCATTGTCAGGGTTTTGATCACATCTTATGTGGTTTCTTCATGTAACCATTTGTTGTGGCTGTTTGCCTGAGAAGATGTATTGAATTTAGTTGTCACGAAAGCTTCAAATCATATGTCACTAACCTTTATGGGAAGGACATGCTATTCTGACATCAGAACCCTGATGATGGGGACAGATTGGTCCTGAAATGTCAGTACCCGCCAAACCATTTGATGTGGTTGATTGCCCAAGAAGATTTTATTGAATTTCATCACCGTGAAAGCTTCAGATTATATATTTTATCTTCTGTTCTTTAGTGGTGTATATTCTGTGCCAATGAATTACTGTGCCCAATGCATTTCTTCATTGATTGGTTTTGGGTTACATAAGGTGAATGTTGCATTACTGGGAACAGTCAAACGTAAGGTGGAACTGAGTCAAGAAAGTTGATTGTGGAGCACCTAAACTCCTTTTCAAATGAGAAACTGCATCATAACTTTCAAAAATAACATTCATTCACTGCCCCTCCCTCCCAAAAAACAAGTCTGGTAAGGTGTACTCTGTGGAGTACATAGACGTTCCCTGTACACATAAACTCTGGTTAACATTATCTCCCTAAACGTATGTAAAAACATGTAACATTCATACAAAATTTTCATTAATTACCACCACCATTAATAAATATTAACACTTGTAATGAATAATGTTAATTTTCTTTTTTACATTTTCATATAAAAATTTTGGGAGTCTGTTAACAAGTGGATTGTTAATTCCATTCTCTTGAATCCATATATTTTCCATAGAATTTTTCTTTTAAATACCCCTTCATCACTGATCTATCAGCAATTTGAGCACTTGAAATAAGGAACCATTAGTGAAATAATACATATGAGTGACGTGGTATGTACAGCCTCGAGCCAATGGGCGTTACTCTCGAGTAGGCAACCAGAATGGTCCTGCCAACTGTGTACCCGGACCAGAGTATGATGATCCTGCCAACTGTGCTCCAGAAGAGGATCAGTATGGCAGCCAGTACGGCCAGTATGGTGCTCCGTATGATCATTATGGCAGTCGAGGCTCTGTCAGCCGACGTAGCGTAGGTGCGTATTTCAAGCTATCCTTAACACTTTCAGTACAGGATGCTGGCACTTTATCAAATGTTTTTCTGTTTCCTACAGGAAATACTAAAAAAAATATAATTACAGATTTTGTGGAGCTAAATTGTAATAATATCAGATGGTAAAATGTAGATCAGCTTTTGTTTTACAACTTGTACACAATGTGTCTGTAAATTTACCACATCAGCTTTTATAAAGACATTAATCTGAAATGAAGTCTAGGATATGAAGAAATACATCAGCATTCTAATATGAGCATAATTATTCACAAAAGGGAATATATAAATGTGACTTTCTGTCAATAAGTGTTAAATTATTTTAACTGTAATATTAAGAAAATATTTTAAACATTATGACAGCAATTATAGGAATTTAAAACTTTTACTGTTAAGAGACAGCAGTTCAATATCATGAAGTGAATATTGAAGATTTAACATCTATTCAAAAATCATTTTAGCAGTAGGAAATGGTACTTTTGTTCCTTGATTTGTTTATATTATTATTGTTGTTATTTATCAGGTTCTGCCCGTAACCTACCTTTGTCTGGGAGCCCTGAACCTCCTCCACCACCTCCAAGGAACCACGATCCTAACAGTTCATCCTTCAACGACTCGAAAGAAAGCAACGAGATCTCAGAAGCTGAGTGTGACCGTGATCAGCTTGTAAATCGCAACTATGGAGGTGAGCAAAGACTACACTAATTAGCATGTATTTAAAAGAATATAACCTCTAATCAGAATTATATTGTGATATAGAGATATCTTCTCTACAAGAAATCTCATGTCTGAAGGCTTCATCTATTTACAGCAGTGCAAAGTATTTGGATTATAGTCTTATGGGTTATGACTGCATGCAATCTTGTAACCACCTACAAGACTTAAACAGCATCATAATCCAGAAGACCGCAGTCCAAATTTTCACTACAATGAAAACTTAAAATCTCATATAAATAATTTTTCTGGTTCATGAAGTTCATATTTTCATTCCTGTAGATGTCAGTTTCATAAAGTTCGTGACCCAGTACCTTGTCTGGGGTCAGAATGTACACCAGTTAACCTGACTTTGTAATGAAGACTTAATTTATTACCATTTATGCTGGTAGGCATATTCACTGACTTCAGTTCTTGAGGATTATGATCAAATTCAATTTGAGTGTCATATAAGTAGACCAATTCAGGTCAAAATTAAATTTTAATGATGACTTTTAGTACAGAGCTTGAATAGTTTTGTATATGAAACATGCAGATATGTGGAGGATTAGACATAACCTCACTCTTATACATTCATTTTATCTACTTCATGCAAAGAATATTTAAAAACTTCAGTAATTGATAAAGAACCAAAGCAAATGTGCAATACTTTTCATATTTGCTGGAACAGCTTAGTTAGTTAGGTGACTCCAGGCTGGAAGATGGGTTGAATCCCAGCAAGAATAACGATTTGTCTCTTCAACACTATATCCAGACTGTCTGGGACTCTCTCACCCTCCTGCCCAGTGGGTGCCAGAGGCTTCCTAAAGGGCAGATAGCCGTAGAATCAAGCTGATCACTTATTTACGTCCAGGGCTAGAATTAAGAATGTGTGGATCTTTGATTCTGCTCCTCCATACATCTTCATGTTGTGGTGCTTAAACCAAAAGACAGATTTACATATCTTATTGATTCCTTTCTGTTTAACAAACAAAATACCCTAACTTGTAGAGAAGAAACCTTTATCAACATAACTTGTTGCAAATCAATCTAACAATTGCTGTTTGTTTCCAGTAGTCATCTTAACAGTTTGTGTTTGTGCTGTCATTGATATTAATCATGTGTATGATAACCAGTCAGTGATTATGGGACTTGGATCTTTTGAATATTTGTGTGTCAACGATGTTCTGGTAAGCTCTAATGCTGAAAGGACCATGGCCACAGAACTAAATATCTTGTGCATCGAGATAGCGACGGGCAGTTTAGATTTAGTATCAGTTAAATTTATGCTAACAAGAATAATAGAATCTTCTTTGTCTCTTACCTAAATAATATGATTGTAGTCACTTAGAAAGAATTCCAAGTACCTGAACCAGTTTGAGAAGGGAAAGCTTCTGATTTGATCCGCTATATAAAATATTAAAATGAGACATTTTCGCATCAACTGTAGAAGACTGTTTATTATTCACGTACACTACTGCAGTCATTGCATTAGTTTGATGAAGTGTGTCACTTTATGACAAAACTTAAAGAACATTGCATCATATGATGGTCTAAATATTCACTTTGTTGTAATTAATAGGAGAAATGTACCCTCTTTCTCTTATCAGTTTGTCCTAACACCTTCCTTGCATGAAAATACACCTCTTTAGGTTTTAATTCGCAATGTTTATACATGAAAGTGATTATTTTCCTGTCTCCTATTTCTGTCTATTGGAGAGTTACCTGCTTCTTGACATGTTCGAAGATTATTCAATGCGTAGAACTGATTCCCACATGTACTTTTCCATTTCCTGAGCTACTTGGCTTACACAGAGTAGTAAGATATTGTAAGTGCGTCATATTGTGATTTATTAAATATTAAAAATATATTAAAATTGGCCGTCAATCACAATATAAGATAGTTAAAAGATAAAAATATAATTTTACGTTCCTTATCGAGTACTCGATTTACATGTGGAACATTTACGACATGTTTCGGCTATATATAGCCGTCATCAGGTGTTATATTATAAACTTTTTAACTGAATTACTGATTTTTACTGATATTTAATGATTTTTAGTTTTCATTTTTCTTATCATGTTCTCGTCCTTCATATTGTATCTTCATTCGTTGTTGTGTCGCATGTCACTTATATGATTGTATTTCGTAGAATGAAGGTACAATATGAAGGACGAGAACATGATAAGAAAAATGAAAACTAAAAATCATTAAATATCAGTAAAAATCAGTAATTCAGTTAAAAAGTTTATAATATAACACCTGATGACGGCTATATATAGCCGAAACATGTCGTAAATGTTCCACATGTAAATCGAGTACTCGATAAGGAACGTAAAATGATATTTTAATCTTTTAACTATCTTATATTGTGATTGACGGCCAATTTTAATATATTTTTAATATTTAATTTTTAATACACAAAGTAATGTAAAATAGCTGCAATTTTGTAAAGTATCAAGGTAAAATGTAGTTGCAGTCTGAATATAGTGAAGTGGGTTAACCCTTACAGTGCAAAGATCCAGTACATCAATTCTCCATATTAACATTTGCTATAATTTCTAGTGTTAAATGTGAAAAACTGTTGATAGACTTCAGAAGCATTTAATTAAAAATTGGATGTCATATCTTGCATATGCAGTGTTTTTTTAGACACACTGAAAAGGGTTAAAGTAAAGAGGCAAACACATATTATTAATGAAAGTGTTATTACACTTTTATTAGCCAGTCCCATGATGTGATACGTGGAGAGTGTAATCAGGCGTATCTCTGTACTTAACAATACCTGTTCTGTGGCAGTGGTCCTTGCTTGTTATGTGTGTGTGTCAGGGGGGGAATTTGCATGATACTTTAGTAGTCTCGTAACTTGTGTGCATGAAAGGTGCCTAACTTTTCAGACACATTTATTTTCTGTTGAGCTTTTCCAAAATTTGGAGTTGCCTTGTTTTGAAGTCATAGGAAGATAAAATAAATCTGACATGCTTTGAAGTGAAATGTGTGGAAGAGATAGGATACTGGTTACAAGAAAGTAATTATTATAGCACAGTCACTTCATGAATACAATGCAGGATGGTACACATGTACTGTTCATTCAGTAATTCATACATTAAATAATAACACATATGAAGATTTCCGTCTTCTGGTTTGTTGCGCTGTGTAGTCTGGTTGATGTTAACCAACGTTTCAGAGGTCATACTGCCTCCGTCATCAGGCCCTCTGAAACGTTGGTTAACATCGACCAGACTACACAGCGCAACAACCCAGAAGACGGAAATCTGCATACTCACCGCTGCGAGAACCTCAAGTCTTACATAACAACACATATCTCAATAAAATATACATTACAACTTCTGCTTAACTGGCATAAACAGAACCAAGTTGTAGGGTAGTTAATTGAAAAGCTGTTTAACCTAGAATTATATTCCTTGCTTGGATAAACAAATACATAAATAAATATTAATCTACTATGCTCAATCCACGATTTATCAATTACAGATACAACACCCAACACCACTGGTTTTTTTTCTCTTCTCATTCATATATACAGTATTAACAAAATTTGAACAACATTAACCACATAACCACAAAACTTGCAAAAGAACGTATACTGGTGTTGGTCTGAAACATTACTAAAGATCTTCAATTTGTGCTGATGCTCATTGCTCATGTGAACTGCAGGATCATCAACTCTACATGTAGATATATGAATATATTATCCAGAAACTCCACAACAAGTGTCTGTATGTATTACCAGCTGATGATGTCAGCAGCATGTGGAGTTTTTGGATGACAGCGTGTATCTATCCATGTTGTTGGTCCTTCAGTTCGTATAAATGCTAACTACACACAATTTGCATACCAAGTATTCCATGTAATTTAATTTATGTTGTAGTTGTTAACATCAGTTGCTATGTGTTTCAGTTGCGTGATTATATTGTGTTTGTGTTTTATTATGATAGCTACATATATATTTTATTTTTATTTTTAGATTTGTGTTGACCTTGTGTGTTATAACAGTTACGTAGGTTAACATTGTGTTATGCTTGAAGCTGGAATAAGCAGTTTCAGATGTGTAACTGCCTGTTCCTGTAGTGTCCTATTTTTCTGTCTCCCGCCCTCCCCTTTTAGGAGTCAGTTGAGTGGAAAGGCCTGTATTTTTATTTTGCTTTCAGTAAATGTCAGGGCCAACAGCAAGGACTTGACTACAGAGGAAATGAGAAAGCTCATAGAGAGGTCAGTAAAATGACTTGCTCACCCTCTATCCTACCATACACTGCATTTCCTTCATTCTTACAGCATTTTACTCAGTATCACATTTGTCTTAAGGTGGCGACTGACTTGTAACATTTGCCTGTAATGTAACATGTTACAAATCGAGCATTACACAAGTGAGGACAGCGAACGGAGCCGCTCGATGCGAACCGCTCACGCTCGCGGGCGCTCCATCGTGTTGTCGGTTTTTTCGCGAATCCCTTTGAGTGTCACATTACAAGTCAGTCAGTCAGTCAAGCGGCGTCGTAACGAGCATTCACGAATTCTTTAGATAAGAGTAGCGTATTAAATGGAACAAAGATAACACAACCTCCACGTCCGACATATTGAATGAAATGAATGGAGCACAGTCGAGCCGAGCGTTCAAAACGAGCATTCGATGCGCCTCACCAGTTGTGGTGTAATGTAACATGCTCGCCGCGAATGTTACATTACGAGTAAATGTTACAAGTCAGTCGCCACCTTTAAAGAAGAGCAGCAAAACACTCACTTAAAGGGATTTCACATTCATAGTATGTATTCAGCTTTTACAGTTCTGTGGCGGAAGGCCAAAAGCTGATATATGCAGTTTTGCCAGTTTTTGAATAAGGGCTGAAATAAACTTCTAGAGGTGACGTCTGCCAGGCAAAACATGACATGGGGTGTGGGGATACAAAGCCATGGTATAATGAAACGTTTTTTAGTACATAGCTGGATAATGTGATTTTATATTAGCTGCATATGTTTTAAAATGGTTTCCTCTAAAACTGTACTATTTCACATATCAGCTTTCTACCAAAGAATTGTATTACTGAAATAATATTGTTAACATGTTCACAGCAAAATGACATTTCCTCGCTTTGGTTTTTACATCAGACAGTAGGGGTACACGAATATGCACCACGTTTCAGAACTTGGGGTTAATTAATTTCTTGATCTATGTCTGTGTGGTGGCTGTAGAGAAAACTGACATGTTAGTCATCATAGTATTTTGGTAGATCAGTAAGTAAAACAAAATCAAATGTAAAGGATATTTAAAAGTGACAGACGTTATTTTTACCTTCTGAGCATTACTACAAGTAGAGCATTTTTCTTTGCAGAGAACATAGTCTTTCACAAGATACTGTTGTCTCAAACAGTACTTGACACTTTGCAAAATGAGCGCTACAGATTTGAAGAAAATTTGAGTGTTAAGTACCATGGTATATCAGTTTAAATTACACCAATTGCCGTGTATATTTCTGCAAATTTATCAGCTGGTATAGGTTATCCAGGTGTGAATGTATTAAACATTCTGAGCAGGCCGTTGGTTTTTAAACACATTGATTCATGAGAAATGAGAACTGAAAATCATCATTAAATATCAGTAAAAATCAGTAATTCAGTAAAAAGTTTATAATATAACACCTGATGACGGCTATATATAGCCGAAACATGTCGTAAATGTTCCACATGTAAATCGAGTACTCGATAAGGAACTTTTAATTATCTTATATTGTGATTGACGGCCAATTTTAATATATTTTTAATATTGATTCATCCTACTTTCACTTCATATCAGTTGGAATTTCACACTAATTTTTTTATATTTTACAAGGTTTGATGGTGACACTTTTTCTTGACAGATGTTGAATTTTACCTCTGCATTCTGAATATTGTCATAAGTTACGTCATACAGGCTGCGTATCATACTTGTGGTGGAGTTGCAAAAGATACAAATGAATTTGAAGTCCCACACCTGCACCACTCTGGCGATGTAAAACTTCACTTACACCATAAGGAAATGCAGTGTTCACTTTGTTATAAATATAATAAGCACTATGTAATGGCCATTATAAATGAACTGTACTCCATTAACACACTATTTTATTTTAATTTTTTTTTATGTGTTCAAAGATGTATTTAACATGCATGGGCTACTTTGAATCACTGTAAATGCCATTAAATGTTATGCAAATGCAGATATGAAGATGTTAACCCATTTACTGTATTTTCAGATTTTTACTTTGAGAAACTCCACAACAACAACAACGAAATTGCTGTAATAAATTAATGCTTTAGACAAAAATAATCAAGTATTATGGTGGTGTCCATAGTTGACCATCTAGGAATTTTGGCCAACATAAAGTCAAATAGACAGTTCTTTCCCCAACACTGAAAGTGAAATTCATGAGGATACGCTGCACTTAACATTTAATAGTTCAGTCCATTCCAGTGGTCAAAGTAGCCATAGATTGTGCTTTTATGTAGAAATTGGTGTATAACATATTTGGGGGATTTCTCATTTCATGAAAACACAGGAAACCGTAAGTTACCGATGAAAGCTCAGAATAAGGAGGCGTAAGTTTTACTAACAGAAGTAGTTTGTAGTGAAAAGCCTGTTGGATATTTGTGTTCTGTTATTCTTTCTTTGCATACTAAAGCACTACGAATGCTGAGCTCTGCATTGAATGGAACCTTATTTAAACCCTAGTTTATGAGTTCTCTGGTAATTGAAAGGATGAAACTTCTTGAGGCAGGTTGTCCCCTGAAAGGACTAAAAATAAAACAGGTGGCCCAGTTGAAATGCGACTATAAGTCATAGAAAGACCATACAGTTAAAGTGGTGTTGAAGTTTTTTGGTAAAAATTCCAACATTTACGTCAACAAGACACTTCATGTACGAATCTGTGCAAGTTTTGAAAATTAATTTAAAAAAAATTCACAGAAGAATTAAATGTTTCTTATTTGTAAGATCTTCTATGATCAAGTGCACAGAAACATACTCATGGAAAGATAGTGATTTTGTCATTCAGAGTGTGTATTTTCACATGAACATAGATCTCTTCATTTTACAAATATTTATCTGGACATTAGCTTTGATTAACTTCTGTTTGTACTGTATACATTTTTAAACATCCAATTCTTATTCTACCAATATTTTGTTTGTTATATAAGGATATGTAGGTTGAGGAAAAAAAATTAAGGGGAATTTTTAATAAGAGTCCATGAACTCAGTAAATATCATGTGACAAATGATTTGTTATATTCATCCAAACAATACAGTTTATATAATCAGTACCATTTTTTTTTTAAAATGGGGTCTAATTTCCAAAACACTGCCCTTTTTTTTTTTGACAGAGAGTGCCTCATCATATTTTCCTCCTTTCACTTAATTTTCCCATATAGTAATTTTAATCCCATCTCAGAATTGACCTTACAATATGATCTCAACAGAATTATTGTTTCAACAGAATTTGATGGAAGCATAGGATACTTCCAAGATTACTAGAATCGTATTTAACCTTTGTCAGCCGTGTATCATGACTAACATGCAGTGCAGTCATGTGTTGCTGTAGCATACCACTACCATTCACCGCTCCAGAGTTAAAATCTGGTCAGCATCTCCATAATAGGATGATTTAATTACGCTATTGATTTGTGATGGTTAAATCTCAAGTACCCTAGAACATGGAAATGTTTTGTTTCTTCATGTCAACAAAGTTGAAGACGTTGTGGGATTGACAACTTCGACTTGCTTCAGAATTTTTATTTGGCTAACCGCAGCAATAAATTCTTGTTATATAAACTAAATTATGACACACCAGGCTACAAAGTTAGGTGCGTATAGCCAATATGAAGTCACGTTGTGACATGGTCATATCTGATCTGATCATCAATCTAAGGTGTTAATATGAACAGATTAAAATAAGTAACTGAATATATTGTAGAGGCATTACTTTTATGCGAATTAAAGTTTTCAAACATGTAGCTTCAGCAATTTAATTACATTTTTAATTTGATTTTTACTTCTAATATATTTAAAGACATTCTAAACAATGTGTTATTCTATGCTTCTAATCACTTTCCCACTTATACACTTTTCTAAACCAGAAAAAATAAAATGCTAGCAGTCTTTTGGGGCATACTCGACTGTAGGTGTGACAGTATGGTTGAACAAATGGTGACAAGATATATTTAACTTTAGTATTTAAAAAATCACTGTATATGTCACTAGTGCCACGGTGGTCTAGCGGTTAGAACGCTGGCCTTGTAATCCTGGGGTCTCGGGGTCAATTCCCGGCGGTGCCCGAATTTATAACTTGTGCTGAGCAAGGCCGTGGTCTAGGCAACACGGAGGTTTCCTCCGGGGGCTTCCCCGGTTTCTCCGGGGCATCCCAACAATTACTCTATTCACACACAGAAGAAGGCAATGGCAAACCACTTCTGGATCATCTGCCAAGAACGTATATGAACAGGTCCCAGTCCGAGAAAAGGATGGAAGGATCCTGTTCATATGGACCTGTCGTCAGACAGAACACTACAAAAAAAAAATGTCACTACTCATGTATAAAAATGCTTTGTGTTGTACAGATTTCTGTTTGGGGCATATTGTAGGTTAAACTTTTAAGTTCACTTCCCTGAGTGTATTCTGTTATTTTAAGTTGCACAGCTCAGGAGTGCTATTTGTAGTTTTAACAGTTTATGTGTCCACAAAAGAATTGCTTTATAATCATATAACATTGAATATATACTTGTTATTGGTTCTTTTTTCATTGACTCCATAAAAGAAAATGGAGTCCATATGGCTGTAGTACAGAGAGATAGTGTGTTTATTTGGTCTAAAATGACATGAACTACCATTTGTACCTTTAGTCTGTATGATCAAGTGTGGTACAGAGAAAAAAATACTTGTTTTAGTCTAGTTCTCCTCTCTGTATATTACACAAACGTAATATGTACCTACGTATTTAATTTCTTTTCATTAGAAGAGAAATGGTTGGAATGACATTGAGTGGTTTCAAGTTTCAGTAATCTTTTGTGCTCACTATTTCATTTTCTTCATTTTCAGCACTTAATACTTGATATTGCTCTGAAGCATGCTTTATTTATAGGGTTGAACATTTATGTGCTTTATTTATTGTTAATATGACATAAATCACAATATTGTGATTTTATGCTATTAACATTTAAATTTTTATTCTGCAAATTCCATTTGCATTTTCCCTTAAATTATACAGCAGGGGTGTTAAAACTATAGTACAAATTTATTGATGCATCATATTTTTTTTCTGGAGAATAAAAGTCACACTAAAATGAGATCAAAGCAGATGACAAGATAATGAAATAGCAGTCTGGCTCATACAGTGAGCTTTATCAGATATTTATACTACATCATTATTGTACTATGAACAACAGTATAATGACATTGAGGCCCATTCCAGGTTTACCTAGGTTGAGAGATTACTTGTCAAATAGAAACTGTATTAAGGGAGTGTGCTTGTGCAGAAATTCTCCCATTTTCTACGCTCTTCAGCCCATCAAATGTCTTGTCTTCATAGTTGCAGCCATTACAGATTATATTACATAGCTTCAGTAATTTATTCAGAATAGTTAAAATATATGTGAATGACTTAATTATTCAATACACTAAATCAAATAACACTTAAAAATCTCTTCACTGGATTTATTTGTTGTAATTTACTTAACTACTCAGTTTAGGAATACTTTAATGGACTGTTTGAATCTACTTTTGAAAGATTAGAATATTTTTTTTTAAAATGAACAAGAACATTTATATGAAATCTGATCTCTATTAAATAAACCTGATTGTGATCAGATAATTGAAGTCATATTGCTGTATGATATAATCTTGGCTAATTTTGTATACAGTAGACCACTGATTTATTGAACTAATAGGGGGAGGGGTGCCCAGTAATGCTGATTGTCTGTGAAATTGCGCAGATGTTTTTATGATACCAGCAATGCATCCAACATTTTATAACTTAATTAAGAAAATAGTTCCATTGGCAGAGATTATAAGATATATATCTTGATACACTGTGTTAATTTTATGATGCAGCTTGACGAGAAGATGATAGTGTGATATCAGAACTTGCCAATAAATTAAAATAATTTTGTTTTTGACAATTAGTTGTGTTGATTACAGTCACTAATATTTTATTAAAAAGATGGCTGTGTTTTAAGCTTATGCGTAATTTTTTCAAATGTGATAGGATTTTGTTCATGGAACGGGCATGTAAACATGAACATAACTGTTCTAGTCCCTTCTTCCTCCATGTCTAGTTTTAGATGTTTTGTGTGAACATACTTTTAGGCTCCCTGTGTTAATGTTGTAAGTTTTCTGTGGAACAGATGGATAAAAATTAAAATTTTACTTGTGGTTCATTGTTTTCTCCAGCTGATATTTTGAGCATTCTATGGCTAATAGTGGAAATTTAACCATTTACTTACATTTTCTGAAGTTTCTTTTGACAAATATAAGGATTAACAGTATAAGAAGCTTGAATCTTTGAGAAAAGTACTGTCAGTGACACCAATTATTGTTTGTTTTGTTTCTTCCACCAGAAACGAAGCAGGGCACCAAAATGGACTCACAGTCACACCCTACGATACTGTGGCAGTGTAACCTTTAGTTCCAGACGCAAGAGATACATCTGTGCCATCGTCTGCTGCAAATGTAACCAGGAATTGTCAGTTAAGCTCTTTATTCCTGACATCAGATTCTGTTTTCCATAAGGGTTACATTCCTGATTCCATTTTGCAACATATTCAAATTATTGTTTTGTCTTATTTTAATATCTGTTTTTTTATTGATGTAACTTTCTAAACAGTAACATGATGTGTCCATGTTCCCATGTAGTTAGGGGAAGGTGATTCGTATGATACTCTGGCAGATCTCCATGATATTTGCTTTTGAGTTTGATTTAAATGAAAGCTCAAACTTTGTGACATGTGATATTTTGTCATGTATGTATGTTTAAGTGTCACCCCCCCCCCCCCAAAATGACAATGCTTGAATATAATGAAGTGTAATCAATTTTTGAAATTATCAGATTTCATCTAAACTAGCTTCATGTACCCACCATGATGGTACAGTGCTTTGATTTGTTTACGTCATGTTCTCTGTGTCAGTCTTATGGCATTATATACTCTACTACTATTGTTAGCGTTTAGCGTGTAATGTTTTTTGTCATGATCTGCGCAACCTCATTGGTTAGTGTGGTCATGATTATTTAAGCACGATAGTCATCGAATCCTTTTCCAATGTTTTGAATGAAACCTGCAAAGAGACAGTTCTTGCTGTAGGAATGTGAGATTTTGTTAGCTTTGCTGAGTAGAGTTTTGTTTTGTTATCTGTATTGTATAATAGTAATGTGTCGAGTTCGTACTTTCCAGGATTGTTCTTGTACGCAGTAGACCAAATGTTTCATGAATGTGGGAGCGCCCTAATTTAATCACATGTCGTAAAAGTTAAGCAGAAAGCATTCATTATATTATGCATGCAAAATACATAGCAAGAACCATATATTAACAAAAATAAGCTTCTAGCAGAAGTCACGTGGCTATATTACTATTTACAGAATATAGTAAGCGCTTTGAAAGTGTGTTTAAACGTTTTAGATAATACTGTGTTTTACATATTCTTCGAGACAACAATATTCATATAGTGTTCTTTTTTCTGTGTGTTTGTATTTATGTGGGTTGTAAACATTTAATGACTGACTTTTCAGGAGTTTCTTGCATTACATGAGTATTTTATTTTGTATAATTAGGATTTTAATAGTTTCTAGATAGAGTTTCTAGTATATTACTTCATTTTTAAGTTTTAATAATTGAATGATTAGATGTTTTCATTTGTACAATTAAATTTTTGGAGTGTAGGTTACGCCACTCGGTGATGCAAGAGATCTGATAAGCAAGAGAACGAAAAGCCAAAATATTTGTATGGAAAGAGTTCTTGAAACGTTTTATTTGATTATAAGCCTTTCAAATAATGTTAGGTTTTCTGTTCCCTGTGTTTTGGGGACTACCATATTAAGTGTGAAATGAGCTATTTGTACCAAAGTTGTAGAAGTAATGAATTTTTGTGTTATTAAAGATTTACAGTCAAACCCTTCTAACTGTATCTTTGAATGAGAAGACACTGTACTGTTAAGGATATCAGGAATCATTACACCTTATTTCCTATGAATAGTTAATATTACAAGAGACAGACCAGGAAGAATGTTCACATCTCATTTCATGCAATGTCATCATCATCCGTTGCTGTTTCCAGCCTGGGGCCGGGTCCGCTTGGTAAAGCCCGTCCATCTACGAGGCTCGTCCACAAAGTAAATTTCCCTGGGGCCGTTTACAGAAACAAAACACAAGTTCATGGAAATATTTATTGCAACAGATACAGCAAGTGTCCAGCTATTTTTCAACATATTCGCCACCGGAATTGAGACATTTGTCATACCGTGGGACCAACTTTTGAATACCTGTGTCGTAGAAGTCTGCCGCCTGGGATTGGAACCACTGTGTGACAACCATCTCCGCCTCTCTGTCATTCTCAAAACGCTGACGCTGACCGGACAGGAATTTCTTGAGGTGTAGGAAAAGATGGAAATCACTGGGAGCGAGGTCCGGGCTGTAGGGTGGATGATTAAACACCTCCCAGCTGAACTCCTGCAGGAGACTTGCTGTCCGTCGAGCCGTGTGCGGCCTAGCGTTATCACTGGCCGCACTTCACAGTCGGCGGGAGCTGGAATAAGAAACTCCATCTTCAACGATGCTACTGTGAGAACGCGGGAGGTGCCGTTAGTGCATGCGCCATGCTACGTCATTGCTCTATCACGTACGCACAGTCGCTTCGCGCAATATAAGGTTTGCTAGCTGTGGGACGAGTGGGAAACTTACTTTGTGGACGCGCCTCGTATTTCAAATTCGCTTATATTATCAGTATTTGCAAGAACACTCACAGATTAGTACAAGTCCACCGTGGCAAAGATAGTCCAAGATCATAGCTTGCGTTATTGTACAAATTGTTGGGATTCTTAGATTTTCATCATTTAAACATGGTAATTTTATTTTGGTTTCAGGAATTATAATTGTATGGTTTATTGTACAAATTGTTCGAAACTCTGGCTGTAGCAGTCTATACATTATATAAATTGGTACTATTCTAGAAATTGCTTTTCTTTATGTGATTATGGTAGATGGCGCGAATATCATTTAATGTTAGGAAACTTTTCAGTATCTTTTTGTTTTATATTGAAGCCAGCTAAAACATTGTTTTCTGTTGATCCAAGTATACGTGTAAAAACATGCTTTTCGTTGACAATTTTTGAACTTCAGCTGACCGCAGTCCTTATGAATATCAGACTACTTTATGGTTCAGTACATTTCAGTAAGGGGATTATGGATTGTTATGAATTAAATTCTTGTTATAATTATGCTATTTTTAAGGAACTTTCATGCTACTGGGAAATCTTTAACTGATGGCAGAAAGTTATATGAAAATTGTTATACACACTAATTTTTACTCTACAGATTGATCCCGTTTCTCTAACACACAGATTACGTTGCTCATAGGGTTTCCAATAACTTATGGTATATGTTTAGTGTTTATTGGAGGGTTAGGGGTGAAGGAAGTTTGCAGATTGAATAGTAGTTAACCTTGTTACCGACTGTGCTTCTGCGAAGTTCCTATTGTGTTTAATTGTGAATCGCTCACAGGGCGCAGCACAACACTCACGGCGCTACATTGCACATCGATAGCACGATAGTAAGAGTCGGTTAATGTGTGCTGGGAAGGAAGCTCTTCCATTTGGTTTTTGGAGGTGTTGGAGGTAAGTTGTGTTTGTTGTATAGGTGCTGTTTTGTGGGTTCTGTTTTGTTCAGTTTTTATCCTCCTATAACTTTTAATAATTTATATTCATTTGGTTATGAATACAATATATTACTAAAATGGAAAAACGTTCGAAAAACTTTTAAAAAAATGTTTTGTACATTATGCTCGAACTGGATTTGTACACGTTGCACCAAGCTTATCTTCAAGAAATGGATTCTGTGATGTTTTAAAGTTATCCCTGGCATATTTAAGTTGTGATTGATACATCGTTTTACTGAGAATCCATAAGATGCGTTGTTTATTTGAAGTATAGAATTTTTTTCAAGCATCCAGTTTGAGCTTGGGCGGTAGTACAGTTTGGTAGGAAAGGCGAAAGGTTGTTTGTGGGATGTGTAACTTTGTATTCTTTTATGAGAGTTTACTTGCTTCAGTGGTAGCATGAGCTGTGATGTATTGGATCCTTTTGCAAGGCGTTTTTCTAAATTTTTGTTCGATCAGTTACGAAGTTTTGTTATTTGTAACCACGTGGTTAGGAGACCTAATATTAAACTGAATCTTTGGGAAGCGGTTGGAGAGTGAATTGGATCATTTGGCTCGGAATGGGAACGTGGTGATCATCATTTTACCTTTGGGTTCAGTGAAAGAGTTGGAATTTATTTAATTTAATATATGTGCTATTAGCGTCTTGTTGCAGTCCATATTGCTAATTTAACTGTGTTCATCTTGTTTATCGGACTGTTGAGATTCTCACAGACAAGTATGTTTTTTCTACTGGTCTGCTTTTCTAGTATTTAAGAATATCATTCACACGATACATAAACTTTGTATTTATCCTTTTTCAAGGTCACAGTTTCAGTATGAGAGAAAATCATCCATGCAGGTGCTGGCTTACACTTGATGGAGAAGTTGATGTTTTTCCCGAGGCCTGGTTTTCCTTGTGTAGAGAGGTGAATTCTCATGATTTAATGACTAACAAACATTACTTTAAGTTTGATACGTGATTAGTGCACACAGAATGTAGAAATTCTTCTTGTGTGTTTGATGAATGTGGCATATGTCCATGTGGAAAAATAATTGCACAAGAAAGAATAACCACTATTGCTTACATGTCTTATAATACCTGGGAATTTTTGGTTGAGTAAGTGCTGCAGAGTAGAAGTGAGACTTCTTTATATCATGTAATATTGTACTGCAAAAAAAAATCCTAATGGGGAGACTGTTAAAGCTGTGCTGTGTGTGCAGTTTTCACCTCACTCCTACATACCAAGTATTTGTAAGATAGATGTTTTAGAGTGCTTAGTGGAATAGGATTTTATTAATGTAGCTGTAACAAGTGGTGGCTGTGATGATTAAAATAGTCTCGTTCGTATGATTTCAGTGATTATTCTTGTATCTGAGCTGTTCAGTTTTGCATCTGTTGTCATGCTGCGTAAGACGGTGGTTTTGACATTCCTACTTCTTTTTCAGGATATTGTTTGGATGTGGAGGACGTGAGATTGTACTAAGGAGAGGTAAATATGATGTTACATTTGTAAGTGCTGTTTGCACCAGTGATCTCAACTTGTTTTGAACATGGTTAACCAACTAATCTCACTCAATCTGGACGTATTGGTCCATAGATTGAGATTATCTCCTAACTCTTGTAAGTTCTGAGTAATTTACATTTCTGCTATATGCAGTGAATGAAAGCATACCAAAGCATAAGCCTTGGTATATCTATATTGTGACAATGATGTGAATATACCGCCCCAGTATGACAATTGTGATTTATCGGTATTCTGAGTGCAGAGCTTCAAGTCTACCTAATTTGTCTGTAGTTATGACGGTGAGGAATCTGTGAATTTGGTTTTGGTTTGTTGCAGAATGGTGCATCATTAAGTGTTTTACTTGGAGAGAGGGGGGTTAAAGGACTTGCTGCCAAATGATTGCTGAACTGGGTTGAATTGTTCCTTGCGCTTCGAGTTGTGGACAATGTAAGTTTTCCCATCACTACTTGTCTAATTTCTAGTATCATTCAGTGCTTTTGTATTCTGGTGTCATTGATTGGCTACGCTGTGCATGAGAACCCACAGTCCAGCTCCATACTGCAGCAATATAGCAAGTGTGGCGTTTATACTGTGGAAAGTGAAGGGCGCTGCTAACAAGCTATGTTGACTTGTTTTCACATACAAGTTCAATACGCAGGGCAGCTACAGGTCACGCACGTTGTTCTTTTGATTGGTGTTGTAACTTGTTTGTTTAAATTGGCCTTTGGCAGCTTCGGCTGCTACTGGACTTGCTGGAACATAACCTATACTTGTAAGTTTGTGTTCGTAACTATTCTCTTATTGAACGCTTCATAATTGGAAACTAGGAATATTCATGTCAGTGTATGTCTACATGACGGATATTGTCCATAAATAACTTTGTTTCAGGTTGAATCAGGAAGGAGAGGACCTAAAGGCGCGTTCTCACGAATCAAGTTTAATTGACCAATTATAGTTGATCAACAAAAGTTGAATGAAATCTGTAGTGAGAACCTTTGTTTTGATAGAGTTGATCAACTTTTTAGTGGATCAAGAAAAGTTTGACCCAGTCAAACTTTATCATTCAAGTGATGAGTCATCCGCCATTTGCTTTCAAGTTGAATCCTGTCTTGAAACGTGTGAACTTCAGTTGATTGTCAAGTTTGCTTTCAACTGGTCACACCACTCCTGCATGTGTTTTGTTTTTAGTTTTTTGTGTTGTGTTTTTAGTTAAAAAATGAGCCTCAAGTGGTCTGAAAGTGTGATGCTAAAATTCTTAGAACTTTATCATAAGCATGATTGTTTTTGGAACCACCGACTGGATAAATATAAAAATAAAGATGCAGGAGAAAATGCTTTGGGTTCTATTGTCAAAGAAATGGAAATTGCTGGTCTTAATATTGCTGATCTGAAGAACAAAATTAAGACGATTAGAACGATGTATTAAGAAGAACGTTCATTGGTTTGCAAATAAAAAAAAGTGGAATGGGAACAGAGGAATCGATTTCTTCTTAATATCCATTGCCTCACCCAAAAACGACGTTTCTTACGATTTTTGCTCATTTTAAATAAAATTGTTTTTAGTTCTTTTAATAAAGGATACTATCAGTACAGCTTCACGCACAGCTGCTTTCGACGCTTTTTTAACTGAAACTGTTGATCAGTTTCTATTGTAAATGTGTGAACAAAAACTGATTCAAGTCATATACAACTTTCGTTGGTCAACTATAATCGGTCGATTAAACTTGATTCGTGAGAACGCGCCTTTACTTTCTTCAACAAAGTACTTGGTGAGTGAATTTCATCTTTTGTTGTCATGATACTGAATTGAAATGATGAGTCATTGTGGATACAAATTTTTTGATTTCATGATAAATAAACTTGCCCTCACTGAGTTCTAGAAGATTTGGTGCTTTGTTCCTTTTTCTTGCTTTGGTGGCTGTACTATATACATATTTCAGGTTTGGACTTGCGGTGTATCACCGCCATTCGACAAAGTTGATGGTTTCATCGGCTGCCTTTGCTGTGTTCTGTTGTGATGTAAGTAAAATTCTGTTTGTGCTATTTGTTTTATTGTGTAGCCCATGTATTATCTCTCTTTGTGATAAGTGGTTTCCGTGCTGATTCAGTGGACGAAGTTTTCCATTCAGAGCCCATCGATATTTGTTCTTCAGGCAAGTGAAATTGCTACCTCTAGTGATGTAATAAATAATGACAAGCATATATCTGAATGCACTGATGCTATTACGATCTGAAAGAGGTTTCCAGTTTGTTGTATGGAATCTTGGTTCTTCTGGCATCAGGAGAAATGTTATTTCTAATTTTTTACCCCGAAGATGGAAACATTTTTTGATTCTTTGTAAGCCTGAGCCGAGGATGAGGGTGTATAGCCTGTAAGCACAAATACAATTCTTATTTCTAATATTTGTTGAGTTTGAAAAATAATTACTGCATAAAAAGTACTTGTGGGGAAATTTTTGCCTATATGTGAGGGGTGTAACGTCTCCCACAGACTGACATGAAGCAAATTGTTTCCAGATCAAATCTACGTGGAAGATCCTCGATGGAAGTATCATTTTTGGCATCAGCTGTAATTTGTGTAAGTTATTCTTTCTTCTCCAACCCCAACCCCCTTAAGTGTTATGGGCTGAAGATTTTTGGTCCTAGCAGACAAACTCTTTTTATATGTAATTATTGTTTTTCTAGCCAATGATTTTAATTCCGTAACCCAGTCAATCTGAATATACTTTGACTGATGAAATATTCTGAGGCTAAGAAACGAGGAAGGTGGATAATAAATTAATTATACTGTTTTCTTTATCCTTGTGTGGTTTGATTACATTTTTAAATTAGGGAATGTTTGGTACTTCATTTCTTCTGTCCATAGTTTTGTGGCTGCTGATCTTGCTTTTGTGTGCAAGATGGTTTGGTGTTCAGGTGAGCCAGCATTTGTAAGAAGACTGATAAATTGCAATAAAAATTTTGATATAGCATTAAAGTTTTCTTATTTTGTGATGTCACCTGTGTCTGACCTTTATTAACCATCAGTGAATACTCATGTGGTACAGACTGGGTACTAAGTGCACTTGCTGAGAGGAGAACATCTGTCCTTTGTGTATGTTTGGTACTTTGTTGTTCCACTGTTGGATTTCTTATTAATTCCTTTATTAGTCATTTGATTAATGGTTGTAGTTAGCTGTTGCTTATTCTACTTCACTTTTTGATGTAAATACGTTTATATATTGAAGGGTCATTCTGCAAAAAAAGTGACAGGAAAATGTGTAACATGGTTACCTAGGAAATATTAGCAATTTGTAAATATGGACACAATATTGGTCAGCTTATATGCATTATGTTACCTAGGAAACGTCGTGTTTATTCGGCAGTGTGTTGAAAGGAGAAGCTGAGAATAGGGAAAACTGGTGAACTTTTTTGGGCAGAACGACGGACCTGCCGGATAGAACACTAAATAATTACTGCTGTCAACAATCTGCTTTCGTTATTGCGGAAAGAGCTGAGCTGTGAAACGCTTATAGAAGAATGCGCTGTAGACTTGATTTAAGCTACCACAGACCCATCCTAAGTGTAATTAATTCAAGGTAGGTATATATAAACTACCGTATTTATGCCAAATTCTCTGGAACCGTGGTTCCACTGTAACTTCAATTCACAAAGCAAATTAAATGGCTGCATTTGCAGAAGGCCTAACAGTGGGATCATACATTGACCTTTTGCAGTAGTGCATCACTTTTGTGGGTGTTGCCTGGCGTAAGTTATTACAGAAATTTGGCGATTGAAGAAAATTAAATTTGAAGGCTATATATTTGGGGTTGTAGTTCAGTGTACAAGTTCATATTTCAGAAGCCCAGGGAAATTATGGCTAGGGGAACGTCTTATATAGGCAAAAGTGCCGGTATTGTGAAATTGCATATTCATTAAATGAATATACTTTGTTGGCTCTGCCTCTGCGCATTGAATTGAATAAGGGTTTGTCTATTTAATGTAGCCCACTCAATATTATGTGTGTCTAAGGATATGTATTAGTGGTAGTGTCGTTTCAAGATAATTTTGAAGGGTAAAAGTCCGATGAAGTTTATATATTTCATACTAGTATATTAAATTTATGAAATTTCATTTTCTAATGTTGCGTGTATTAGGGAATTTCATGCTTTTTTATTTGAAACGTGACGTTACCAACATCCGTGATGGTATTAGTAGGTTGGTAGCCAAGTAAGCTACGTAACCAGTACTCTATGGTTATGGTGTGATGTGAGGAACTGTCGTGATGGTACATAGAGGCTACCATTCTTGGCGTTTAGTTTTGTATTGGGCTGGTAACCTTAAATAAAAACATAAACAAGTATGGAAATGAGTCATAGTTGAAGAGGGATCTACACATTCCAAAGTTACTCTCTGGTTTCATATTTGAAGGGTCACGTGTGTAATCTGTCACTGCCTAGTTGCTTCTTAGTAAGACGTTTAAATGAATTCTGCAGTTAAATTTTGACTGAGAGATTTATTAATATTGCGAAGCATGTTAAATCAGAGTTTAGTTGTTTTCATGGTAATGGACAGTTTAATCCAAATCCTTTGTCGAAGGGGAAAACTTGTTTAAAAGATTGGTAATACCCTTGAATTTGATATTATTTTTACAAACTTTTAGTGCACGAAGAAACGGATTAAATTAAGGGAATTGTTATTGAAGGTTATTCTTATCAGTGCTAGTAATATTGCATAGTCAGGTTTGAAGCATATTTCAGCAGATTCATTCAGTAGTGCATTATCTCTGAAACAACTGGCTAAATAAATTCTGTATATTATGTAGGATTTGAGGTTTTTACAGCAGTGAGTCTGAAGATTGCTGTCTTCTTTAAATAAATTCTGTTTGATTCTATTCTGTAACAAACAATTTAATGCATTGGCTCACTTTCCTGCCTTTTCTCAAGAATGTTGAGCATTCAATGTTAGACTTAGTAATG
Source organism: Zootermopsis nevadensis (assembly GCF_000696155.1). The sequence goes on from NW_019060089.1 coordinate 675,571, forward strand.
TTTTTATCTGAATTTTATTTTAGATTCTGTGCTAATAAAGTTCTTAACATGTCAGTCAACAAGCCTGATGCTGGAAATGAGCATACCTCTGTTTTCAGTCAACCTTACAATACAACAGAATTTTATATTGGATTGTGTTTGGCTGTCAGTTCCACTGTGTTCATAGGCAAGTTTTCATCTTGGTTTAATCACTGGTATGCCTTTGTGTCCATATTAATTACTAGTGTTGAGAATTGAAATAGATGTAGAGTTTCATTGTGAAAATAATCTATTGGCTAATTTCATAATGAAAATTAGTTGTAGTTTGTAAGACAGATATTATGATGTTGATTAGATATTTCAGCATGAGAGACATGTCTGCAGCAAATAAACATCAGAATTCTGTGTGTGTGTGAATGAACATTTATTGAAAGTCATTTTAATTATGTGTGATGTATAATATTGAGAATTCTTTGAGTTTCTAACACCTGCTGACTCAGACTTCATGTGTTTTCAGGAGGAGCATAACACTTATGAATCCTTATGTGTTTGTTGAAGGTTCTAGTTTCATCATTAAAAAGAAGGCTCTGATTCGTCTGAACAGGACAGGAGCAGTGCGTGCCAGTGCAGGAGGCTTTGGATATCTTAAAGAATGGATTTGGTGGGCAGGATTACTTTCAAGTAAGTATATATCTGTTCTGTCTGATGCATATAATAAGGAGACTCAGGTTTTTAATCTCATTGTTTCAAATTGCCCATTATCCTGTGTAGCAAGAACAATCATCAGATATAGAATTTAAAAGATATGTTGTTTCATTTATGTATGAGTTTTGTCTGCTGTTGTACGTACCATATGAATTATATTTGCATATTAGGAGTGTCATGTATCAGGTAGCACTAAAATCTGGCAAAGGCTACAAAATTAAGTTTATTTTTGCTTTCAAGCAAAATGGCCCTCAGTATGAACTGAAATAAACTGAACCTAAATCAGGATTACTTGAGATTATTTGGTGCAGGTCAGCCATGCTGAATTGAAGCAAAATAAGTTCCTTTGCTTGGGCACTGTCAGTAGGAAACAGATGGTTATGATAAACCTCGTAAGTTATTTTTATTTTCTCCTTATTTTTAGGCTAACTGTTGTTGTTGTTGGTGGTGGTGATGGTAGTAAGTAAAGAAGTAAAATAAAAATATTTGTTAATGATTGATTCTTGATCAAATATTACTGCATTTGACGTATTTGCATTGATTTGTAAAGTTAATGCAGTGCAGTGTGATATTGTGACAATTGGTTGACTTCTGATGGAGAGAAATCAAAATATTTTAGTGGTAGCACACAATGGTCATAAATGATATTTTAACAATGGCATGTTGTCTTATGCCAGAAAATTCCACATGCTTCTCTGGCAGCTAGGTGCCGTCATGGCTGCTAGAAGTATATTTTCATACTCACCATGGGCTAGTTCGGTGGACTAATGGTTAGCGTGATCGCCACTGGACCCATTGTCCTCGGGTTCAAACCCGGCCGAGGTCGATGGATTTTTTTAAGGGTGACAAAAATCCGTACCACAACTTCCTTTGGAGGGGAAGTAAAGCTGGCAGCCCCTTGTTGTTCATTTACGGCATGTTGAAGAACCTTGTGGGCATGAACGAGATGTTCATGATGGGCTTGTTCATCCAGACTGGTGGCAACTAGTTTTCTAGTCTTTGACTTAAATATATTAGACATAATTTTTAAACAAATGATGTTCTGTGTGTTGCTAAAGTTTGTGCTTTGTTTAAAATGAATTATAAGCATATTGCAAAACTATAGGTGAGTGGATTTTGTTAAATGTCTAATAAATTGTTTTACCCCCTCCACTTCAGTGGAGCTCTGACTGCCATCACTAGCAGAAGGCAGTGGATCATTAGCTTTATTTCTGGTCTTTCATGCAGTGGGTATTGGTGAAGCTGCTAACTTTGCAGCTTATGCATTTGCACCTGCCTCTCTGGTGACACCATTAGGAGCATTGAGTGTGCTTGTGGCTGCCATTTTGTCTTCCCGATTCCTAAATGAGAATTTAAACGTGTTAGGAAAGGTAAGTAATTATTACAAGTCTGATTTTTAAAATTATTATGGTGTTGATGATGTTGATTGTGGTCTTCCAGGTTATGATGCCACTCATGTCAATAGATACTTTAAAGCTAGTTTACTTTGCATACTTTCACTCTGTATTGTCATATGGATTAATCTTTTGGGGAAATTCAACAGACAGTAATAAAGTTTTTTACATGTAAAAGAAAATAATTAGAATAATGGCCGGTGTCAAAAGCAGGGTATCTTGTAGAAAATTATTTCGTAAATTTAATATACTTCCACTTGCAAGTGAATTTATACTCTGCTTGCTATCATTTGTGGTTGAAAACATGGATAAATTTAAAAGAAATACAGATGTACATAATTTAAATACAAGACGTAAACATGCTGAATGCTAACTTTACTAAATATCAGAAAGGAGTGTACTATACAGGTATCAAGTTGTTTAATAATCTTCCACCAACAATTAAAAGTCTAAATTATGATATAAAGGTATTCAAGCCTGCATTGAAAGATTACCTCTTTACTCACTCCTTCTATTCTGTAGATGATTTCATCTCTGCTGAAAATGTTTAAGCTTTATATCCATAATCTACGTGTATGTAAAGCAAGTTTTGTATTTATATTTAAAATTCTGAGGTTTATGTATATTAATTTGTAAAATTATTTTTCATACTTGTATTGCAGAATCTGAAATTTATGTACATTGATATGTGAAATACGTTCTTGTACTTGTGTTGAAAGTTGTGAAGTGTATGTATATTGTATGAAATGACATGTTTTACATCCTTTGGTTGAGTCCTAAGAAGGATCTATGGAATGTAAATAAACTCTACTCTACTCTACTCTGTGAGCCTGTCATTTACTGACATTTCAGAGGAAGACCACAGTCAACCGTAAAAACAGATTTTCCCCCTGGAAAGGATGTGAATTGCACTGTAGCCTATTGTAATGCAACATTTGCACCAAATATCTTGCTATGTGCCTTTTTGGACCATTTAACCAAAATGAAATTGGAACAGAACAGAATTTATGTACATTCTGTAAGTCATACATAATACCAACACTTTTACGAATATAATTACAGAATAGCTGGAGTCAGATGAAAGATAATTTTTCTGTGCTGGCTTAAATAATTTTATATCATGTGTATGAACTGTTAATGGTGTATGGAAGAGTAATGAGTAACTTGATTCCTGCATGTTAAGTATCTTTGTGATAACTAATGTGGTTAGCACTCGGCTGATGTAGATCATGATTAAGCCTTGTATTTATGTTATGTATGATTTTGATGATTTTGTTTGGAGGTTCTCCATGTTTACCAAAATTAAAGACAGTAATGACAGTCAGAATTAACTCGTAAGGGGAAGAATAATAAATTTCTCAAATAGTTCTCTGCAGGATACTTTCCTTTTGACATCTACCATTGTTCTGATGATTTTCTTATGGATGATAAATACTCATTTGCTGTTTGTTGAATTTGCCAAGAAGAAAACTCCATATGACATGATGGATGGTTGAAAGCAAAGCAGACATGTTTTAAAACATTTGCTTTCAACGGAGGTGTGAACTTAGTTTGAGGATAATATATTCATTTTGCTTTTTCTAGTTTAAGTTGTTATGAAATTGTAAACCAAGGAAATTATTTAATACTTCTTCAATTGTTTTATTATCATAACCTATAGTAGTAATATTAGTACTTGTTTTGTTAGTAGTAAATTTCATTAAATTTCTCTTGACAAAATTTGAGGTGAGTTAAATCCAAATTGTTCCTCTGTGAGTATAATGTCATAGTTCAAGAAATCAGTTACTTGTGAGTACGTGACATTCTCAAGTATTTTGGAAGATGATACAAGTAATTAAATTTTCCTTTCCGCATAAAAACTTGTTTGTAAGATGGTGATACTGAGTACATAAATTTTCCTTTGTTTGTAAGATGGTGATACTGAGTACCCCATATTTTCTACATTTGTTGAATTTAGGTGGAATGACCCATTTTTAGGTTAAATGGCTCCTCTCTAAATTCGTGTCTAATTCATTCTCAGTTTACGAAATGCATACTGACATAATTTTGAATAGTTTGGTTAGGTTTGCAATGGGTGTAGCATTACAGCATTTGGAAGATTAGTTAGATCGGTTACCCAAGGCATGAGGTCCAGACAAATTTTCATTATTCATTGCCCCATTGAAGAAATAACTATGGCTAACACCTGTACAAAATGTAATAAATTTTCGTGCTCTACATTCGAGTTACGAAATTCGTTCGGACGGACGTTACCGCGGAAGGGTGTAGATTTGGTTTTCTTAAGTTTGGTTGTGTTAGTGACGTGCATGCGGTGAAGATCATTTGTAATGGCGTAGTAATTTTAATACACGACGTCCAGAAACTGCGTCGTTAGCATTACAGAGTGTAGGAAATTGTTGGACGTTCTCGACTGTGTAATATTTACCAGTAGTTTCAGTTATGGCATAACATCCATACCAAATTCCACCAAGATTCGTGGTATAATTTAGTGGAATGCGTGCATGTTCCTTTGTTATGGCTTAAAGATACTGAGCGTATTGTGGTATTTTGAAGTCTCGCACTACAAATTTATGAATGCATTGGTAGAATTCAGTTTATGAACGTGTTGAACGCTTCAGCCTTACGCACAATGACACGAAACACATGTAACCAGAGATGAAAACACTAGTTCATGGAACTTTAATGTAGGGACCAAAATTAATAATTAACGCTTTCAGAAATGACAACTTTGTAACGTTGACGTAAACTCTCTTAGAAAAACAAGTTTATGCTCACTTAACGCAGACATGTTAGTGTTGAGCGCCTTGAGCCACATTGCTTCAGTATAATTGTTATACTAGTTCTGCAAGAGTCTTGAAGGGGCAAAAGACATGGGTAAGGACATCAGAGGAAGCTTGATTTATCGATAACCAAAGTCGGATCATTGCGCCATTGTCATACTAACACTCGAACACAAAAGGAAGACGTTTATCATTTTGTAAAACTTTTTTGTGTCGTAATTATTATGAAATTAATTTTTATTAAAAAAACTGATGAATGGTGTAAAAGTATTTAAGTACACAGAATTATTCAGTTCCAATAATATATACTCATTAATGATGTTAATTCATCGAAAAGTGGTATGTACCAGTGCTCTTATTGCAATATCTGTATGTCTGAATTTTATGTGGTTTCGTAGCACAAAATTATTGTTTTTGTATTTTGTCTTCACTCTGTTTCACAGACATTGTATCAGTTACCGTATTATTTATTGATCCATGACATACACGTCTGAAATATTCAAAACCATTTTTAGGAAGGAGCACACTGAATGATGCTTGGTGGGATGATGGATGTTTCGTTTCCTTTTGTGAACTTTGACCTGTATTAGGAATTTTCTGGCATCTTGCAAGATGAGGCTGATTTGATCACACATTATTTTTAGAGATAACTTCATATGATATGATGGGAGTGAAAATAATTAAACTAGTTTTTAACTATGTACTTTATAAAGTGACGTCACTGTCTGCATGGCAAAGCATGCTGAACTGGTTTGGAGATTATATTCACTTTGCTTAGTTTGACGTAAGTTATCAATTTTTAAGTCAGGGGAAATGACCTGTTAATACTTGTTTATTTGTTCTATTGCTGTAACCTATATTTCAATTAATATTTATTGTTAATAGTAAATTATATTAAGTTTGTTTTGTCTGATTTTAACGTGGCATTTTTGGCACTTAACCTATTCAGGTTAGCCAAGACGTCATTAATAGAATTTTGAAAATAATCGCTATCAGGATGATAGTTAATAATATTAGTATCATCAGTGAATAGTATAGGCTTGGATTTTGAATTGAAAAAAAAGAATAAAATAACTTTGTGTGTTAATTAATTGAAGCAATGTCCAACTCAATACAGATGTGATGTTTGTGTATTAAAGCTACTGTCTCTGGATTCCTGGACCATGTCCATTGTCTGATATTCTGCAGGGAACAATGTTTCAGAAAATGGATGTCTTGCCCTTAGGTGAAAGGGGTGGGTAGCACATACTCAGTCTGGTTCGTTAGAAGAATTTAACCTCAGTAAATGGATTTTTGGACTAGTCAGAATTCTGGGTGATGGACAAGATTTCAGAAATCCAGTAGCAGTAACTGAAGCAGTGAAGATTGTATTTACTAAACTTAAACAGTTAACCTTTGTTTAGGAAAATTTTATGGAATAATACGAAGGATAATTGCTAACCACATTCCATTCCAGATTATGTGATTTAATGAAGTAGGTGATGTTTACCAAATTTGGTTATTTATTTAAATTGGGGGTTTGCCGGGTAAAACATTGTCATTATATTATTCCTACAGATGGGATGTGTGTTGTGTGTGCTGGGCTCGACAGTGATTGTGATCCATTCTCCAAAGGAAGAAGAAGTGGAGAGTCTCTCAGAGTTGCTTACCAAACTGCAGGATCCAGGTGAGATTACTGGAACATACCTGTCTCATATTCTAATTTACTTTTAAGATATATCTAATTCAAATCTTGGCTATGAACCCAGCTGAGCCTGAAGGTTGTGGCTGGCTGGTTAGCACTACGGCTTTGTGTGTGTGGGAAGTCCTGGGCTTGCATTTTGACCCAGAGACCAACTATTCTGACTGGGAGTTTATGGATGTCCTGAGATCCTTCTGGCATATGCTGGAATAGTGCCTTAGATTAGGCTATGACGGGTTACTTCTATATCATTTCAATTTAATTATTTATAAATTATTTTAATTGTATGCTATATGCTCTGAACTATTGGCATTGCCATTAAATAAACAATAAATAAATACATAGGCAAACTACCTATAAAGGTGTCTGTCTTGTGGGTTGTCGCACCTTGTGGTCTGGTAGAAGTTTATCGACATTTCAGAGGTGCGTGCTGCCTCCGATATCAGGGTCCTGAATGCAGAGGCAGCAAACATTCCTGAAGCGTTAATAAAATGAGCTATGGTATGCCTACATTTCATAGTATGATTTGTAAATCAGTATATTATATTTATACATAATAGAAAATTAGTTTTTGTTTAATGATTTCTTTATTGATGAATGGCCTTGAAGGATACGTGTTTTCTGTGTAATAAGTAATTGGTGTGTTACATGCAGTATAAAATCAACCCCTAAGATTAAGTCAGATCAGTCTTTTGCAGGCCTGGTAGAACCTACTTCATTGGTTCAATTAGTTCACTTAAAGGTTAAATTACGGAATATAAGTATATTATAAAGTATATGGAGCATATTTTAAGAGGTCTGGTACACTGTGCAGGGTTCATCACTTATGTGGTGGCAGTTGTGTCCGTATCTGTGTTCGTCGCTTTTTGCCTGGGTCCTCGTTACGGACATCGAAACGTGGTGGTATACATCACGCTCTGCTCAGCTGTGGGCTCGCTCACAGTCATGGGCTGCAAAGGGCTCGGGCTTGCTCTCAAGGAGACGCTGTCTGGCAAGCACAATGAGGTGGGCAATTGGCTAACGTGGATTTTTCTCGCGACGGTCGTTCTTTGCATTACGGTTCAGATGAATTACCTTAACAAGGCCCTGGACTTGTTCAACACAGGCATCGTGACTCCCGTCTATTACGTCCTCTTCACGACTCTTGTGATAGTCGCGTCGGCTATTCTCTTCAGGGAGTGGCAGCACCTGAGTGGGGAAGACATGCTGGGTAATGTGTGTGGGTTCCTAACAATTATCATGGCTATAGTCCTCTTAAATGCGTTCAGGGACACGGATGTCTCAATGCTTGATGTCCGCGTCCTGATGAGACCGAAACGCGAGATGTTGGTCCCATGCAGGGATGACAGAAGAGGCTTAGGAGCTTCATATGGTAGCCCTGGTGTGACACACAACTCCATTTGACCTTTCTTTTTCATGTCACGTGTAAAGAACCTGTGACTGGTTTCTGAATTTATTAAATGATTCCCTGAATAAGAGAATTACCGAAATGATGGTAATGTACATACACAATATTTATTACTGTAGGTGAGTCGTAGGGTTTACGTTTCACATTGTACTTGTGGTTAACTGAAATTTGTGCCAGTGTTCAAAATACAAGATTTGCCAATGAAATGTACAAATTCAAACTCTGCTTCCGCTTTTTCTGGAGTTTTCCCCCGTTATGGGTTGCTCATTCTTGTACACTGTGATGTCGGACATTCCAGTCTTTTTTTTCCCCCTAAACTTTTCTTTATTAATTTATGAAGAAGTTTAGGGAGGAAGAGTATGATCATTGCGAAATCAAAAATGTTGTAGCTAGTGGTATTGACGTTCCTGGCCTTCGCCTACCTCAGCAGTTGCGAATGAGTATATTTTGTGATGTGGAGCACCTGTAAGATGGATTTTAGTGTCCCCAATGGCACATCAGCTATGGATTTGGCTTATCATCCATTTTTTTTTCCAAGCCAATTGCTAGAGGATCTGTGAGACCTTCCGGGATATTTCATAAAAATGAAATGTACCAAACTGAATATAAGTGTTGAAAATCAAATATTTTTCATTGTATATGGATTCCATAGGTGTTTCAGGTTTGATTTTTAATTCTTGTCATAGTGTGTTAATAAATCGTCTTTTCATGTTTTGTATTATGCAGTCTTCTCAAGTTACTCCTTCCACATGTGTCCACATTTGTCTCATCCTTGAAGTCGCTGTACAGAAATGGCACTGATCCTTACCATTCTTTGTGATAAAGAAAAGAAATTATGTCATATTTGAACTGACCTTGTGTAGGCAGTAAAAAGTCAGCCTCTGAGCAGTCGTGAGGTCAGGTCGTGGCAGTCCTTGTAGAACCTAGTGTTTACGTCGTCTAAATTTCACTTAGAGTGAATGTGTGTTTTCTTTCATCATGAATTTGTCTTTTTCATAAGAATTGTTGTAATTTCAATTAAATTATTGAATGTTTGATTCCATGTTTGTGATTTAAGTAATTTCCAGTCAAGATTTTTGATTACAAGTTGTACATATGCTAAATGGGTTAGCGTGTCTGATTGTGTTTAGTAGGTACCTGATTCATATCCTAGCGGAGGATAACCGTGTTAACTGACGGTTTTTGGTAATTTTCGTGGGGTGGACAGTGGGCTTGAACCAGAAATTATAGAAAATCTTTGGATAAAAAATATTAAATACTAAGCAGGTTAGTACAGTGTTAACGCTGTATATTTGTTTTGTGTCCAGTTGCCAGCTCTGCCGACAGGGTTTTTCGGCTCTCTCTCTCTCTCTCTCATGACAGATGCAAGCGCTGTACCCCAAAATAAGCTGTGGTGGTTACTTTCTTCCAGATATATTTGGTACAGTACAGTCGAAAATAACGTTGTTCTCTGTTGTAAGAATAAACCAATCTGACTGCAGTTTTTGGTCTTGGCGTGAAGGACGCAACAGGACAAACTGGAAAGAAATGGTAGTTGGTGCGTACATGATGAAATTACTGTGTTGGCACCAAATTGGAACTACTTAAGACTGGTGCAGTTTGTTTGTGTGTCAGTTTTAATTCATGGAATTGTTTGTGTAATACTTGTGTGTTATTTTTTAAAGACGAATGTTGGTGAAATGTTTGGTTTCTTCAAATCTCTCATACTTATGTGGAAATAATAACAACTTATAGCTGATTGAGGTTATAACTGATTTTGACCTTGGGGACTGTAAGAACCGGTGTGGGCCTACACTGATGCTGTTACGTTTGGACAGAAAGGTCCATAATATCTTGTTACGTTTCTAATTGTATTTTCTGTTAACGTGTGTTGACAATCGCGTAGGTGATCTGTGTATCTGAGTTGACTGCACCAGTGAACGATGCGACGTGTCTGCTTCATGTATTTCTCCTTCCTAAGCAAATCAATTTTGTTTGAAACGAATTTTGAGGCATACGTGGCCAGATCTTGATTCCCGAAACTTCAATGCTCGTGCTGTTACCATTTATTTTATAATTGAGTGCCGAAGTGTTGTAAGAAAAACGTCCGAGATTGGGGGAGGGGGGGGGTTGGTATAAATAACGTGGAGATCGATATGATAAGGGGTGCGGCAGTGTTTTTGTCGGAGTCACGTTCTCGAAGCTGTCGAGAGGGCGACAACGCGGTAAGTGGAGTCGTTCAACTCAAAATGATCGCTTCACGGAATACATTACCACGCGCTGCAAAGAACTGCGATGTTCGCGCTGTTAAGTGTCGGCGGGGTTGTCGAAAAAGCAAATGCTGGCCTGTGGTTCGTGTTACTAGACATAGCCGTTTAACCATTAAATCGGAGTAGTGGTCTAGCGGTTAGAACGCTGGCCTTGTAATCCTGGGGTCTCGGGTTCGAATTTATAACTTGTGTTGGGCAAGGCCGTGGTCTAGGCAACACGGAGTTTTCCTCCGTGGCATCCCAACAATTACTCCATTCACACACAGAAGAAGGCAATGGCAAACCACTTCTGGATCATCTGCCAAGAACGTATATGAACAGGTCCCAGTCCGAGAAAAGGATGGAAGGATCCTGTTCATATGGACCTGTCGTCAGACAGAACACTCAAATAATAATAAAAAATGGAAAGGTGCTATGTTTTCTTTGTAGTCCGGACGTAATTCTTGAATATTTTGATGAGCTTTAGTTTGAAGGGTTTATCATGTTTATGCTCCACGAAAGAAAAAAGCATAAGATAGTTTTTCCCCTCACATGACTACAGTAAAATTGCACCATATGTTCACTTGGGTACAGTTCATAATTACTGTCCTGCTTTCTAACGTTCTGTTTCTCTCGATGCACGCTGTTTTCACAAACGAGGCGCTGGAGACCAAGTTGTGACAGTGTAACCATTATATCTGATGTTGAGGAAATATCAGAACTTGGGATTAAATTATTCTGGGGTTAGTTTCCGTCTGACTCGAATAATAATTGAAGTCCAGTCGTCCTTAAACTGATACATGTAGAACTATGACTGTCTTGAAAGTTGTGTATATTACGAAAAGAAGCTTTGGAAAGAAATTATGACGCGTATTTTCCTTGAAATGATTAATTTTTAATGATGTCGCGGGCAGTAAGAATACAAATGTATGATGTATTCGCGCCCAATTTCCGCAAATGCAGATTCTGACTACGTTAAATTTTTCCCCGACAGATTTTATCTTAAAAGTTTCGCACTTTTCGACATTTTTTTAATTTTTAACACACAAATGCTAATTTGTTTTGTACTTGTCAGTAGCTTCGATATGTATTGCCATCTTAGAATTCGTATGTGTCTAAACTTCACACCCATAGCTCCGGTGTTTCGCAAGGATTGAATCAGGAGCATCATTTTTTTATCCGCGACGTTCTGTGGGATAATATTAAAATGGATATTGAGACATTTCTTTGTGACTACATGAACCGTCTTGAATTCGTTCAACGGTAGGCTTGGGTTTTTTTTTTAGGGATGTTGAATCCTCTGCCCTTGTTTTCATTACCGCTGATAAAGTTTTAGGTCATTTGGTAAGGTAGTATATTTGCGTTATATTGTGAATTAGGTTAATATCTTAATATTTTACGTCAAATCACAATTTTAATAAGATAATAAAATATATAAAATATTTAAAATATCATTTCACGTTCCGCATCGAATGATCGATTTACAAATTGGAACGTTTCCCTTACGACATGTTTCGGTTATATTTAACCGTCCTCAGGTATAAATTAGATTGGTAAAATTTAAAACTCGAATTACAATCATTTATAATGTTATGTAGTTTGTTGAAAATGTTCTTATCAGATTACTCTTATATATTAGAACGAATGTAATTTGGTAACAAGCTAGTCGCCGTATTTTGAGTTCGAATACATTGGGACTCTTATTTGTATAAATCGGTTGATAAGTGGGTTAACGCGAGTTAAGGTTATCCCGGTGCTGTGCAACCGGTGCTGTGTTATTGTTTTGTTACAGCCGATCGTGTGTAAGTATCTGCAACTTTTCTGCATTGTTTGCAAAACCAATATGGGGCGATCTTCAAGAGCTTCTCTCTACTCGAGCCTCATTTGTTTTGTCGAACTTGGGCAGGAATTACTCGTCGACAGTTGCCATTGGCAAATTTCTTATGATCACAAAAAAAAAATACAGCTTAAAATGTAGAACTACGTTACGTATAGCCTGTGCAGTTTATTTCTTAAGGAGTTTCAATTTAGAATAAATGTTAGTCGCTATGGTAACATGGACTTAACTTCTTTTGAGATGATAATGTTGCGTCATATTGTGATGATTATAATTGTTTAATTTTAACCGTTCAGTCACAATAAAATATTTTATTAAATATTAAAATATTATTATTACAATTAACATTTAATATTTAAAATATATTAAAATATTAAATGTTAATTGTAATAATAATATTTAATAAAATATTTTATTGTGATTGGACGGTTAAAATTAAACAATTAACTTCTTTTGATGAAATATGACAAATATTTTCAATGTACAAAGAATGTGATTGCATTATGAAGAGTGGTGTTCAGTATAGGCTATTTATTAGGTGAACGAGAAACTTTTTTGTTAATATTTACGATGATAAGATATATTTGTTTAAATCTTGTCAGTCTAATCACAATAAAATTCCTATTAAATATTAAAATATTACCATAATTAACATTTAAATATTTAAAATATATTAAATGATGATCTCTATCGAAATGTTCGATTTACATTAGATCATCACTTTTTTACACGACATGTTTCAGTTCTAAAAGAACCATCTTCAGGTGTATAAAATTATATAAACTTAAATATAATTTCTTAAATGCAACTTTTAGTCAGATAAGATACTTAAGTTTTTTATGCGTGTAAACGTTGAGGAAACTTTTTGAAGTCACGTTGGAACTTTTGGACTGTTTTTTTCAGCAAAATTTCAGGTAATATGATGACGCTGCGAAGAAATCAGTGACATTAATGTGAATAGTTCCTTTCAGGATTCTAATCTTACTTCTATCTGATGTGTTCCATTATCAAATACGAAGTTCAGGATGCCTGAGGATGTGGGAATTAGATGAAATGCTACTTACAGGAACTTGGCCTATGTCGAATTTGACTAGACTTGAGTCGGCCGGCTGTCAAGTCTGAACGTTTTTTAAACACAGACGAGCAGTTCTTAATATTCTATAAATGGCTTACTTAAGAGTAACACGGTAATCCTGCAAGTCCGCTGTTTATTCGTAGAAACGTTTTGACTAGATTATTGAATGGTGAGTTTGAACACTGTTGCTCCTAGTCCGGGGAGATAGTACACGTCAGAAATTTGAATAATAAGACTGAAGAAACAAATTTACATATCGATCGAATGATACGGGTACTTCAAGGGTTTTGCAAGCTGTGCATCCTGATCCATACTCGGATGTTACTTAGCTTTACAGATTTGGTTTTGGTTTAGTAACAGCCCCATATAACCACTGTACTTGAGAGTGTACGAGGTGCGATCGGAAAGTTTCTAGACTGCGCCTATAAAAACCCGTACACTTATCTCAGGTATTAAATTCATCCATCACCCTCGAAGTAGTTCCCCGGGGAGTGAACACAACGATCCCAGCGAGGCTGCCAAGCCTGGAAGCATCCCTGGAAATCTTTCTTTGTCAGCCTGTCAAGCACCATCTGCGATTCTGCCTGAATCTCTTCTATCGTCTCAAATCTCCTTCCCTTTAGCTAAATTTTCATCTTTGGGAAGAGGAAGAAGTCACACGGAGCTTAAAAAGGAAGTTGGGGTCGGTTCTTGCAAGATCTTTAAGCTCCTGACAAACGAGAAGTCGATTCTGCTACTGGTCCTCAGACAGGAGCCTTGGCACAAACTTGGCTGCGATACGTCGCATGTGGAGTTCTTCCTTTAGAATCAGCTGACAGGTCCCATAGCCTATCCCAACAATGTCGCACAAGTCGTTGATGGTACGACGTCGATCTTCGTAACAGTTTCGGGCGTTGTGCTCGAAGATGGTCGTCCAGAACGCTCGTCATCATCGACAGAGGTTCGGCCATTTTTAAAACGTGAATGCCACACAAAAGTTTGTGCACGACCCATTGCGGACTCCCCAAATGCTTGCTTTAGCATTTCATAGGTTTCCGTAGCCGTTTTGGCGAGTCTTTGGCAAAATTTGATGCACACGCCATTCCGAAAGCGCAGGAGGGTCGGTGTAATGCACTACCAAAACGCCCATAACTAAGAAACAAATGCTAATTCGATGATGCCGGCTGGCACACCGATTCACTATCAACTGGTTTCTGTCTTGAGCCAGATGAATCCATTTGACATCGTATCGTATTTCTTTAAGATTCGTTTTAATATAATCTGTCCACGTCAAAGTTTCTCAACTGGTGCATTCCCTTCTGTTTTTCCGACTAAAATATATGTTAATTCAAGTTTAACTTGCGACCTGTTTAATGTGTTGACATTCACTCAATTAACCAACCAACAAACAGTCACCGAACTCTTCTGTTCCTCTCCTTTCTTTATTTCTAATGAGTACGAAAGTACGAAACCAAGTCAGCTGATATAATTGGAGCTTTTGCACTGGTACCGGAATAAAAGAATACGGTGCCTCCTGTGTTCTCCTGTAGATTCATTATCCAGATTTTCTTGTTTTTAGTGAAGTTTCAGAACAATTTTGCCTGAGACGCTGGCTGGGCAGATGGCCACAGCCGATCCAGTGAATTGGATTGCCTGGCGAGAGAATTGGGTGGTTTGGTTGGAACAATACTCCTCCCCCTGACCAGCCTTTTGCTTTTACTGAGTAATCAGACGGAAATTTGTTGCCGTAGCGTGCCCCTCAGCTGGGAGGTAAGGTTAGGATCATTTCTAAAGCCGATATAATAGAGAGTTAATATTCGTCTGTCCGTCTTTACGAAGATCCGTGGTATATTTTAACCTCCACCAAAACTTATTTCGGGGAATTTCACTTTGGTCCATCGTTAATCTTAATTTATTTACACGAAGTTCAAATTAAACTTTGTAATTTTTATAACTTATATCTTAAGCCTTCTTAAGCGTTTAGATTCTCGACAAAGGCAGGTGTTTTTTCGTCACAGAGAAGAGGCTATAAACTCCATCTGATGCAGAGATTAAGAATACATGGAGTTATACATCCATTCCAACTGGTGTTGTGTTTAATAAACACATGCAATTTACTTTTATTCTATAAAAATATGTGTACTTAACATAAAATATACATAGGCATGTTATAATTACCTGAAACTTTCCATTATAACGTTTGGTATGGAATTTTAATAGATGTATTGCTGAGATCTCGTCCTTGGGTCTGTTGTCACGTGTTTACTTCGAAACTATTGAAAATGTCTTCATTAAATGTTGGGCCGGGGGTTAATTTTTTATTTGTATGCGATGTCAGTTTTCTCAAAAGACTTTTTTTGTCTGGATCTGCAAAGGTTTTGTGTAATAATCTTCGATGTGGTGATTATTAAGCTGCAATTAACACTGTAGCAACATTTGTGTTTTATTAAAATATCTTCAAAGCCAATGAGGGGCTGTATAAAAAAATAAGAATAAACATATTTAAAGGTTGTACTCCACTAGAGTACGCTCTCCTTTATTTTTTATTTATTTAGTGTTCTGTCTGACGACAGGTCCATATGAACAGGATCCTTCCATCCTTTTCTCTTCTCGGACTGGGACCTGTTCATATACGTTCTTGGCAGATGATCCAGAAGTGGTACGAAGTAATAAGTACCTAATATAAGTGAAAGTCTGTGTTGTATGGACAGAAATAAAGTACAATTGTTCGTATTTGTTGTTTATATTTATACTGTGTCCACATACGTCAGCTGAAGACGGAGGCGGTATGTTCTTCCGAAACGGTGGTACGTACATGCACGTTCACACAGCGTGACAAACCGGAATATCAACATCGGTACCTTCGTTGCCGCGAAATACATTCTATAATTCAGCCATTAATTTTAGAGTACATAAAGACGGTCTATGAAATACGAAAATACGATATGACAAGGCGATTATGAAGTCAGTTGCTGAGGATTTGGATGTAAACAATTACGGTGGATTTTAAAAATTTAGTCTATTCTTCCAGAAGGAATAAGAAATATATGAACCGCGTAAACAACATGAGAGAAGCGCTATTAGGAGAATGACTTTTGTCCCTAGAATCTTAAGCTGTTTTTTTTTTTTTTTTACAGTTTCTGTATTCTTTTTAACACTTTGTTTTACAATTCTTATCGTTTATCTGCCGAGCACTTGTACTTCTTGGTATCGTAATAAGGGATCTGTTACATGATGTTCAAGGCCGAGTCAGAAGATGTCGTGTCGATTCCTCTAGACATCTTGTTCCATCCTTTCCTCTGGTCCCTATTTTCATTGGATCACTGAATTTTTCAACTTGAATTACTTCATCCACTGTACTGAGAGGCGTTATTGCAGCTTCAGTGGTTGTGGTTTGTGTGATTCGTCGATGATTTTGATTTCTGTCGCTGGGAAAGCTTGGTCTTTTATTCTAATTTGACCGATTGTTAACGGTCCACTTGGCAATGTTAGAAGTTTTATTTTCGTGTTCCCTATGAACGCTAAGCTAGTCAACAGCATTATCTTGTGTCCCACTTAGTTTAGAAGAGACGGTTAAATGCATAACCGTGAAATGGGGCATAGTTTTGTAAGTAAAATTAAGTTCTTAAATATTTGTTTAAATCTTGTCAGTCTAATCACAATAAAATTCCTATTAAAAATATTAAAATATTACCATAATTAACATTTAAATATTTAAAATATATTAAATGATATTCTCTATCGAAATGTTCGATATTCTCTATCGAAATGTTCGATAGAGAATATCGAACATTTCGATAGAGAATATCATTTAATATATTTTAAATATTTAAATGTTAATTATGGTAATATTTTAATTTTTAATAGGAATTTTATTGTGATTAGACTGACAAGATTTAAACAAATATTTAAGAACTTAATTTTACTTACAAAACTATGCCCCATTTCACGGTTATGCATTTAACCGTCTCTTCTAAACTAAGTGGGACACAAGATAATGCTGTTGACTAGCTTAGCGTTCATAGGGAACACGAAAATAAAACTTCTAACATTGCCAAGTGGACCGTTAACAATCGGTCAAATTAGAATAAAAGACCAAGCTTTCCCAGCGACAGAAATCAAAATCATCGACGAATCACCTGGAAAATTGCCATTTCAAAAGCGAAATGACGTCTTAAGGGATTAGCTAGTGCAGTATAAAATCTCTCCCACCTTAATATTTACCCATATATTCACATGCTGCCTTTCGTTGGCAAAAAACGAGTTTATGGAGACCGAGTCATGGCTGAGGCGGATGTGACGTGGAACCTCTGCCCTGTTGCAGGAGTTTAGGTGGCGTATTAAGAACAACCATGAAATCGCCTTAAATTAAAATAGTCACAGTACTTGGTCCTGTTTTATTTTGAACCATAACGTTTCATTATAAAACCTACTTTACTTAAAACTGAAAGCTGAATCGAACGAATATCCATTATCAGCTGGGCAGTGTCCATAGTTACGAATAATTAACAAATTGATCCGATTCGTATACAAACTAAGTTAACCATGCGTGAACATCGAGCTTCCCAGTAAAAGGGCTCGAATCTCCGATCTGTAATTTGTTATAAATTAAGGTTCAGGTATAATGATGACACGTCCAATTTACCAACGTAAAAATCGAGTATTCAATGTTTCTGTATATTATTTAAACCTATACGAATCATTGACTCATTTTGGCGTAAGAAGACGATTTGTGCGTTGAAATCCAGTTCACACGAAGCCTTTGGACACTCGCCAGTTTAGTCCTGTCACAATCCGTTAGAATATTAGGTGGCTGTCTTCTGGGATATAGCGCCGTGCAGTCTGATATAAATTTACCAACGAGGTGATATTGTTGCGTCATATTGTGATGATTATAATTGTTTATTTTAACCGTCTAATCACAATAAAATATTTTATTAAATATTAAAATATTATTACTATAATTAACATTTAATATTTAAAATATATTAAAATATATATTAAAATGATGCTCTTTCTATCGAAATGTTCGATTTACAATTAGAGCATCATCATTTTCACGACATGTTTCGGTTTTCAATGAACCATCTTCAGGTGTATAATCGATATAAATTTAAATGTAATATTCTAAATGCAATCCTTTCGTCAGATGTCCATTAAATATCGGAAAGTTATCCTCTTCTAGATCAATTGTACTTTGTTATCACATTCAATGTTGTTTCGTAAATGTATGTTGCGTATAGCGTGATCTTGCGTGGGTGAAATGTTTGTAGTGGTTTTTTTATAATCGGCCAACCATTTGAAATGCAATTTTCGGTCATCGAATTGACTGTTTCCCAAGTATTTACCTCTCCGTGACTATTCTTGGCTCCCGTGTCGTATGTCCAGTCCGTCTTAACCTCCTTGTTCTTGCTATCCACACAGATGTGTGTCCCTCCATGATCAAGGGTGAAAGTGTTGAACCTTTTAAATTGGACCCGCCACCCTATCTATGTCTATCAATTCTTTTTTATTATTACACAACGTCAGGGCCCTAGTGACGGTGGAAGGCGTCGTTCGTATTTTTACATCCAATTTGTGTAATGGTCTCGACTGCCATTCTCAAATAAAGTGTCAATATGAAGTAACGGGTGGCGCTGCGGTGGTGAACTTGTCAATTAGGCGCCTGACGTCATTATAAGTGATGACGTTGATGTTGCTGACACAGCGACGGGCGATACTCTACCGTTTTTTGTATCTTGTCAAAAGACCAATGTTTGTCGACTAATGGCCTGAATACAGATCTTTTAAGAGATTTACCAGCATTTAAATAAGATGAGATTTTATGTAGTTGTGATGGGTTCGTCAACATTGCGTGCTTTATGTTGGTTTATAAGAAAAATCTGTCTGTAGGGCTGTGGCGTCGAATGGTAGGATGGTTAATGCATTCGAAGGGAAGCGAAAGGAAGCGGTCGTGGCCTAGTTTAATGAATTTGCTTAGAATGTCCAAGGAGAGCCACGAAGGCCAATAGGATAGCTGGTTTCCTGGCCGAGATTTGAAGCCGGGATTTCCCATATACAAACTTCATATTAAGCTACACATTTTCTCTTGATTTGTTCTGATCGAATTTATAACTTGTGTTGGACAAGGCCGTGGTCTAGGCAACACGGAGGTTTTCTCCGTGGCATCCCAACAATTACTCCATTCACACACAGAAGAAGGCAATGGCAAACCACTTCTGGATCATCTGCCAAGAACGTATATGAACAGGTCCCAGTCCGAGAAGAGAAAAGAATGGAAGGATCCTGTTCATATGGACCTGTCGTTAGACAGAACACCAGATAAATAATAAATTGTTCTGTGAACAAAAGATTTAGCTTAGCTCATATATTGCTTTAAGAGACCAATGGTTGATGAAAAAATAGTGAAGACCACATTTATAAAATATGTGTGTTTTTTCACACTTTTGTTGATAGAATAGAAGCCTTTCTGAAAATCCATTGTAAAATGTGTATATATTTTTTTTTTTTACAAAGTTTCCCCTACGTGTTTAAACACGCATCATTATAAAGCAGCCAGTTTTCTGACACTTTTTGTGGGGCTGCAGGAACTCGGCAGTTTGTCCTTTATTGCATCTATTTTGGCTTCCGGCACGACTCTCTCTCTCTCTCTCTCTTTCTCTCTCTCGTTCTCTCCTCATCGATATCCTTCAACCACAGGTCCACGATCCCTCACTCGAAACTTTCAGATCGACCTCTCGATTCAACTCAGTCATATATAGTCTGGTTACTGACGTAATGACTTAAGTTTGGTTATATAAATGCAGTAAAAACTAAATAGTATTATGTTTTAAAGTTTGATCACCAGAATTCAATACAAACTAGATATAAAAATAATTTGTAAATCCTTTGAAAATTTGGCAGAGTTAAAATATTTAAAAACTATGACAAATCAAATTTATTTAATAAGTTAAGTCAATTAGAGAAACACTTATGAACCAATTCAAAATCTTGTATCTCCTCGTCTCTTATATAAAACTTAAACATTCAGGTGTACGAAATAATAGTTTTACTGATTATTTTAAGTGCCACTAACTGTAAGAATAGAGAGTTACGTGACCTCTTATTAAAAGGGAGGAACACAGAGAAATACTGAGAATATTTGGACGAAAGAGAGATACAGTAACCGGAGGATATCGATAATTAAATAATATATAAATCTTTAACAAATTTTATTCACTTGGTTAAGTTAAGGGGGTCGATTTGGGGAGGGGCATGTATTACGTGTGGAAGAAATATCCTGCTTGCAAAATTTTAATAGGGAAACCTGAAGGGAAGAGACCATTCGAGAGGTCTAAGCTTAGATTGGAGGATAATATTAAAAGTTTTTTTTTTTTTAAAAAGGGGGGTGTAGACTGATTCAAATGACTCAGCGGCAATTGACTTTTTTTCTATAAAAGGCGGGGAATTTATTTATCAGTTGAACGACTGTTAGTTTGTCAAGAAGGAGTTAGTTATGCGGTGAAGTTAATTTTTTGGTTAATTTTCAAAATACTTTTTTTTTCCCGAATATAAATTCTGGGTCTAATTCTCAATTGCCACAGTTTGACAAAAAGGAGTGACTATTGGACTACTGCCGTCTTCACATTTTCTAGTCGTGTTACTAGAGAGAGTTGTAATTTCGCAATAAATTGGCTTGACTACGAGCTAGGCAACCGAATTTGGCGGAAATTTGAAGTCTTGGGACAACTACGCCATGAAATAAGACACTTTCTGTACCCGACTGGTAGTAGGATGAGGGGACTTGTTTGTCTGTTCGCTCGTTATAACAGCCGGACGGCTCCCCTGCAATACAAGAAAACGTGTTTTTGCTTTGATTGAATCAATTAAAGAACACCACAGTGCTACTGTTTCCAGTGACACGATCGAATGTTTGTGTTAGGTTTCTCTTTAAACTCCGGTATTGTTTAACTTGCAAGACAAATTGTTTCGTTGGGTACAAGTTGAGGTTTTAAGAAAATATGACATTCACTGAGACTTAGGTTTAATGGGGGTTGAAATTTAAACCTGGGTGAGATTTAATAAATTTCTAAAATTTCGTTAGGTTTCATGGAAATAATGCGTTTTGTAAGGTTCAAATAGAATTTAAGTTTCTTAGGTCAGAGATAAAAGCTTGAAATTCCAATAATAATGCATGCTTTCAATTATTTTTAAAATAGAGCAGAACGCTTAAAACAATTGACCAACCCCCCCCTTCGGTGGGGTTAGTTTAGTGTCTCATTAAGTGTTTTAAACCTTGAGTAAGAAACTAAACTCTCCCCACCCCCCCCCAC
>NW_019060089.1:708447-718931 GCF_000696155.1 Zootermopsis nevadensis
CGGAGATAGGGATTAGCTCTATCTAGTGGGCCCAACTGTGTAGGAACCTGAAGACGGAGATAGAGTCCCATCTCCGAAACGTCGTTTTATATTTACTAGACGATGGATAATATCCAAGGAAAAAGTCCGGAGATAGGGATTAGCTCTATCTAGTGGGCCCAACTGTGTAGGAACCTGAAGACGGAGATAAAGTCCCATCTCCGAAACGTCGTTTTACGTTTTATATTTACTAGACGATGGATAATATCCAAGGAAATTTTTATTCAATTGACTATAATTTTTAGTTAATTGTTGTTGACCCACCTGCAGCAGTGTATCTGTATGGCGCATGCGCACATCATCCGTGGGACTCGTGTTCATGAAGTACTGGAGGTCCAAGGCTGGAGACGCGTAGTTACACAGCTGATAGTCCACGAATAACATCGATTCAGGCTGTCCGGTTTTTGAGTACCTGAACAACATATTGTTCACCCACAAGTCTCCGTGGTTCAGCACGTTGAACGCGCTGTCGTCCCTCGCCGTCACTCTGCGTAGGCAACCCACTATGTCCTCAGCGTAAGCGCGGATCTTCCCCGCATACTGCGATGACTCTGGCCACGTTTCCACTTCATCCGCCGCGTTTCTAAGGAGACCTGAACGGGAGACCAAAACCTTTTTGTCTGAATTTCCTTGCTGTGATTTTTTAACCGTGTGAAAATGTTTTCTACTGATACGCCTAGTACACCGCGTTAAACCTCGCTGTGTCGGTGTGTGGCTTCAGATATAAATAAAGGAGACAATGCTGAGTATTTTCTTTTCATGTTGTACGGTTCGAATCTCAGATATCAGTTAGTGATTCATGGATTCACAATTTATGTGCGACTCGAACTGCAAAACTACGAATATTCAGTGCCGAAAGTTCATCGATAGCTCCTTGTTCCGACTCACGAAATTAAACTCAATGTCGTGCAATTACGACTGTACATTTGTACGACTAAGAAACCTGGGGTGGATATCGTGTAGTCAATTTACTTCGTTAAGAAGTAGGATTGTGCGTATAAAAGACTGTTACATTTAAGGAAAACATTTAGTGTAATAATTGATTCTTGGTATATTTAACGACGCCATTTCAACTACATAGTAAAGATGATAGCGAATGGTGATTTGTAAATATTCAGTAGGAAGCAGATATAACCTGCTTCTTAAGGAAATTTTTCAGTATTTTTCAGAAAATGTATTATTCATTTACGTAAATACACAGCCACAAAAACATGTACCTAGAGACCGGTTACCTTGACTCATACTTATATGATTTTACTGAGTTCTTTTCTTTATTTTTATTTTATTTAGTGTTCTGTGTGACGACAGGTCCATATGAACAGGATCCTTCCATCCTTTTCTCGGACTGGGACCTGTTCATATACGTTCTTGGCAGATGATCCAGAAGTGGTTTGCCATTGCCTTCTTCTGTGTGTGAATGGAGTAATTGTTGGGATGCCACGGAGAAACCGAGGAAGCCCCCGGAGGAAAACTCCGTGTTGCCTAGACCACGGACTTGCCCAACACAAGTTATAAATTCGGACACCGCCGGGAAAATAATTTCTTTCTCAGAGTTAATTGTTTGATTTTATAAATAAGTTAAACAGTCGTAATTTGCGCGGAACATTATAATTGTGTTAAAAAGCTGAGTTTAAAGGAGTCGATTTTTCGCTCAGTTGTGATAATAAGAGATCACTGAATGTTGACGTGGTAGTGACAATTGCCAGAGAACTTCAGACGTGCTGAAATTATCTGATGCAGAAACTGCGGCTGTGCGCGCGGAGACTTTAAAAATCCAGGGTTTGATCCTAATCGAACAGTTGATGAAAGGAATCGGTTGTGGGTTCGAGGCATCAGTCGCCCCTTTGATGCCTGGAGTCGACGTGGCGTGACGTTTATAGCTCTGTAAAATATACCGCGGTTTATTTTGCGTCCTTTCGTCATTCAAAACATCTTACCATTCGAGACTGTGTAACTAATGCAGTTCAAAGTGTCGTTAAAATAACACACACAGACCTGCGAATAGTTTAGAAAAGTTTCCGTTGTTATGTTCAATAAACAAATTTGTTTGGAAGTTCGCCATGGAGTCTGGGTCCTGCTGATGTATAAGTACGGATGTTGCATGAAATCTTCCGAGTTTTCTCATCACCAACAGGCAATGTGAGAGGTCCAGTCCCTTCTGTCGTTTTGCCATCTTAAATCCTAATGGCGACAGGTCCTCCATTATCAGCAGTCCTTCTCTGGAGAAAAAGAACTGAGGACCAAACGGCTCGAACTTTTCTGCGAAAAACAAATTCCGTGTCAATGCCCTACACTGAACAAATAATCGTGCCAGGGTAAAGGCCAAACGTATGAATCATTCTTGCAGTTACTCTATTGACTGCGCAGTTTCGACTAATCTGAAACTGATAGAGCACAGTTGCAATAACTCACGAACTGCCTTAGTTGGTAAACATTATTTAACAGCAGTTGTATTAAGCCAATTTGCCCAGTATCGAACCAATTGTTACATAACCCAAAAGCCAATTTGCCTAGTATCACACCAATTGTTACATAACCCTGAAGCTAATTTGCCCAGTATCGAACCTATTGTTACATAATCCTGAAGCTAATTTGCCCAGTATCGAACCTATTGTTACATAATCCTGAAGCTAATTTGCCCAGTATCGAACCTATTGTTACATAATCCTGAAGCTAATTTGCCCAGTATCGAACCTATTGTTACATAATCCTGAAGCTAATTTGCCCAGTATCGAACCTATTGTTACATAATCCTGAAGCTAATTTGCCCAGTATCGAACCTATTGTTACATAATCCTGAAGCTAATTTGCCCAGTATCGAACCTATTGTTACATAATCCTGAAGCTAATTTGCCCAGTATCGAACCTATTGTTACATAATCCTGAAGCTAATTTGCCCAGTATCGAACCTATTGTTACATAATCCTGAAGCTAATTTGCCCAGTATCGAACCTATTGTTACATAATCCTGAAGCTAATTTGCCCAGTATCGAACCTATTGTTACATAATCCTGAAGCTAATTTGCCCAGTATCGAACCTATTGTTACATAATCCTGAAGCTAATTTGCCCAGTATCGAACCTATTGTTACATAATCCTGAAGCTAATTTGCCCAGTATCGAACCTATTGTTACATAATCCTGAAGCTAATTTGCCCAGTATCGAACCTATTGTTACATAATCCTGAAGCTAATTTGCCCAGTATCGAACCTATTGTTACATAATCCTGAAGCTAATTTGCCCAGTATCGAACCTATTGTTACATAATCCTGAAGCTAATTTGCCCAGTATCGAACCTATTGTTACATAATCCTGAAGCTAATTTGCCCAGTATCGAACCTATTGTTACATAATCCTGAAGCTAATTTGCCCAGTATCGAACCTATTGTTACATAATCCTGAAGCTAATTTGCCCAGTATCGAACCTATTGTTACATAATCCTGAAGCTAATTTGCCCAGTATCGAACCTATTGTTACATAATCCTGAAGCTAATTTGCCCAGTATCGAACCTATTGTTACATAATCCTGAAGCTAATTTGCCCAGTATCGAACCTATTGTTACATAATCCTGAAGCTAATTTGCCCAGTATCGAACCTATTGTTACATAATCCTGAAGCTAATTTGCCCAGTATCGAACCTATTGTTACATAATCCTGAAGCTAATTTGCCCAGTATCGAACCTATTGTTACATAATCCTGAAGCTAATTTGCCCAGTATCGAACCTATTGTTACATAATCCTGAAGCTAATTTGCCCAGTATCGAACCTATTGTTACATAATCCTGAAGCTAATTTGCCCAGTATCGAACCTATTGTTACATAATCCTGAAGCTAATTTGCCCAGTATCGAACCTATTGTTACATAACCCTGAAGCTAATTTGGTTGGTATCACACTTGTCGTTGCGTGACCTAGGAAAGAACTTG
This sequence comes from Zootermopsis nevadensis, assembly GCF_000696155.1. The sequence continues at coordinate 712,415 of NW_019060089.1, forward strand.
CCTGGCATTGCATCTTGCAAAAGCGCTGTCATCTTCGGAAGCATAACAGACAACATAGTGGCCTCTCTTAAGTGGGCCGTGCTCTGGCGTAGCATGTCGCCAGATTTGCCCGCCTCCAGCAGATACTTGATGAGAACAGAGAACGTTTTGTTTCCCGTGGTTTCCACGGTTACTCTGTACATAGTGCTTGTGTAGTTGTCGCCCTTAGCAGTGGCCGTCTTTATATCGTAGTTACCAATGCTGAGCGTGTCGTCGTATCCAGCGCGTAGTGACGATTCCAAAAATGCCTTGTTCAGCCAGACGGGAGGTTCAAGTGTGGACATTGCGTTTCGTAATTTTGTTTTTGACAGAAATTGTGTCGCCAACTTTCAGCAGAGTGCTTCTGCTAAATTAAACATAATTAACATATTAATAGTCTTTAGCGACAGTTTTATGATTCGGACGTAAGGAAATTTATTTCGAATACACCTATTTTAGCTGGAATAGACTGCCTCGGGATATGATCCCTGACGAACTTTTGTAATCGTGAGGATGAACCTTCGGGTTACATAAAGCCACGAAACTCCAAGCTGATTAATCAAATGTTCAAGGACGCCTCTGTGTTGTTAACAGTGGTCTGCTTCTGGGAACAGTGTGCGCGTATATGCCTGTTTTTGTTTCCAACTCATAGCTTGAAGGTATTCAGACTCAACATCAGTGTTTAAAAGTATCGCTGTATTTCTAATTATCGGCTCTCATAATTTATTTTAAACTAAGTTCGTACTTTTTATATGAGTATGGTTAGTCTGGAGCAAATATCATCACCCTTTCTTCAACCCTGAAGATGAATACGATATGTTTCTCCAAAACTTTGGTATCTACCTTCGAGTCTACATGGCATTACAACCCAGAACAGCTTAAGCGCCGTGATAGAACATCAAATCTCACGTTTTAATTGTTATTCTTCTGTAGTAATTAGCCCGTAGCTGATTGGAATATCTAATAATATCTTGAAATATTTTTTTTTTTTACTTATAGACTTAGTCTGAGTTTTAATAATTTAGAACGAACTCCGTGGAACATAATCACGGAGCTGATTAAGAAAATGTCTTGTCTTTTATGGAACCCGAAGAGTTATTACCGTGTTCACAAGAGCTCGTCACTGAATTCAATTGTCTTCCAGATGATCCAGTCTACATCGTCACAATCTATAACCATTTCATATTTTTATATAATAAATGTGTAATTAAGTAACGATTCATAGGCCTATTAGTAAATACATTTTTTATCTCACATTTTTTAAAAAAAAAGCTGTCTTATAAGTAACAACGTTAAATAAATTAACAGAATAAAATGAAATCTATGAATGAGTTCTCAAAAAAACTTTGACAAGTAAATAATATATGTAACTGGTTATTTGAATAACACTGTGATTGTGCTGCAGAATCACCTTGACTGAAAGCAAATCTCGGTTGCACTGCACGCAGGAATGAGTTGTTGAAATTCTGGTCCGTTATATCAGGTTTTTATCTCACGAAACCAGCAAGTCATTGTGCAGAGTACTACGTAGAAATATCTTAATGAGTAGGCGATAGCTGACATTGCTTTTGCGAAGGTCGATTCAACGCTCACGTGGCTGTTTCCAGTTATACGGAATTCGTGACGTTTCTTACCCAAAAGATTTTGAAGATTACATAAGGATTTTGTGCTGTCCGTAATATAAATTATTACTCGTGTCCTGAAGAACACGAGTCATTATATACGAGGTGCGATCGGAAAGTTTCCAGACTGCGCGTATAAAAACCCGTACACTTATCTCAGGTATTAAATTCATCCATCACCCTCGAAGTAGTTCCCCTGGGAGTGAACACAACGATCCCAGCGCCGCTGCCAAGCCTGGAAGCATCCCTGGAAATCTTTCTTTGTCAGCCTGTCAAGCACCATCTGCGATTCTGCCTGAATCTCTTCTATCGTCTCAAATCTCCTTCCCTTTAGCTGAATTTTCATCTTTGGGAAGAGGAAGAAGTCACACGGCGAATAAGGAGGGTGCGGGATGACGGCCATGGTGTTTGAGGCCAAGGCCCTCTATTGACACAGTCTTGAAACTTTCCGATCGCACCTCGTATACTATAGGACTAGAAAACGTCTGTTTGTCATACCTGCCTTTACCATTTTTCTCTCCATGGTGAGCCAACACGTTTTTGCAACATAGATTTTACATGAATATAAGCTGAAACTGTTTGCATTTTATAATGAAGAGTCATATGCTTAAGAAAGTATATCAAAGGACGGTCTTAAATTAAACTAGATTTAATTTATATCGACTAAATATGTGAACACTTAAAAATTACTTAGTTTTTGAATTAATGCCCCAAAATGGTAGGACTGTTACATAAATGAATTCAGAACATGCAGAAACGTTGCAAATACTATTTATACAAGGTGACCGCTGGGGAGACCTAGACGTAGATTGGAGGATAATCTCAGGCGGGATCTATGGGAGATAGGAGTTGAAGGAGACTGGATTTTGTTGGCCCAGGACAGGGTCCGGTGGAGGGCTTTAATAAATATGTGAACACTTAAAAATTACTTAGTTTCTGAATTAATGCCCAAAAAGGTAGGACTGTTACATAAATGAATGCAGAAACGTTGCAAATACTCTTTATGTAAGGTGGTCAGGTGCTTCATCAGGGCAAAGAGTGCCCTGCATCTTTTAAACGTTGGTGGACTTCTGACCAGAATGAACTGCGCAACATTGACATCTTTGGTCATTGCCTTGTCACGATTACCTGCTTCAAGATTACTGTTTCATGGTGTGTTTGGAGGACTGTGTATTTACCATATCATCCAACTTTATACGCCTAAAGTGTAACTGAAACAGATGATTGCCGTATTCTGGGTTGTTGCGCCCTGTAGTCTGGTAGAAGTTTTCCACCGTTTCAGAGCTAATTGCTGCCTTCATCATCAGGGCTTTGGTTTAATATCAGATTCTGTCCGATAGTATGTAGTTAACCCTTTAAAGGAAGTGGAGGTGTGGTAACTATACGTACCACCTGCTTTAACAGTTAGTAACTCTGCAGTTTGTATCTATAAATTTTAATATAATTGTTGATTATTTCCGTGAAGAACGTTAATCAGTTTACTTTAATTTTGGTGAGTGTTATTTTTCTTTGAGGTACGGACTGAATTTCTAAATATCGTTTAGAGTAGGTTTTAACTTTAAAGGGTTAATTTTTATTTGGTCGGTTCGTGGGTTCGTGCATAATTCTCAATGCATTAAATAAAACAAGCTTTAGAACGATGTTACAACCAACCAGTATTTTTATTTGTTTCGTGGTTCTTAAGACATGTGTTGTGATATATTCAACGTAACATTCCGCCATCGATGTACTTATTTACATATAGCGTGTTTGGGATTTTGAGGTGCGTCGTTAGAGCTGACTGCCCAATTTTAGAATTGAGCTCTTCCAGGACTGAAGCAAGGTCAGTTGTCTGCGTCTAAATAGTGGCGTATTTCAGTCTTTCATGAGGTAACATTAGTAATTCAAGATCGAAATGCGCCCTTCTCCTCAAATATAGGCAGCATTCTCTGCAGTGCCGTCTTGTATATGTCTCCATTATATGCGTCACACTGCTGTCCACCCCGCGATTCGAAAGCTGCGTCCAGATCTACTCCGGTTTCTGCTAAAACAACTGGCAGTACACAACAGGCTCCAAATACTCCGTACAGGACTTTGTTGTCGTACTCCTTCCACAGGTCTTCGAGAGTGATGCGCTTATGTGAGTACCCCAGGGCATCCAGAGTGTCACACAGAGTGCTGTGGTATTCCTGTAACACAATGTTGGTAATGCTGTAGCATTCTATTCTATCCTCGTTGGAGGACACCATCATTCATAATATTTATGATACACCAGAACCCTGAATTTTTGTGTCCTCCAGTTTGGACGATGCCGACACAAACTTTCAAAGCGCTTTCGTTTTCGAAAGAAAAAAAAATTCGTTAGCATTACTGACGATATATATCGTCCATATAATTGAAATAGTTAAATTACACATGAAACGCACCTTCATGAGGTCTTCCAAATGTTCCGCTCGCACGTCTTCGCATGGACTCGTGTTGAAGAAGTATTGCAAGTCAATGGCTGGGCTGGAGAAATGAAGAAATTGGAAGTCAAGAAACCGAATTTCGTCAGGGTCCCCGGAGCTCCGGTACCGGAAGAGCATGTTGTTGACCCAGAGGTCACCGTGTATGAGAACGTTGAAGGCGCTGTTGTCCCGCGAAACTGCCTGAATGATGCGGTCCATCAGGCTGTCCGCTAGGGCGCTCAGCTTGTCCGCGTACCGTTCTGCATAGCCCGGCCAAGTCTGCACGGCCGTTGCCACGGACCGCAATGATCCTGCAAGGTTACTTGTGTTTGTTTATCGTGCAAGGAAATGGGTAACGTATACTGTTTAAGGTGTTCGGAGTGATAAGGAAATATAAGTCAATGGTACCATGTTGTGAGTGCGCCTGTAATATCATTAGAAAAGATTTTGACAGAACTTTGTTTGTCTGTAGACGTTCCTTGTCGCCATGAAAACCTCAAATCCTACAAAACTTTACCTGCTTACGTCGATCCACTCCCATTCGTCCATACCAAGGACATGTCGTTCGTGAGCTAGTTATTCAAAGTGAACTCATTAGAACTGCGAACGTAGATCACACCTGTTTCTCTAGCAAGGTCTGCAAAGGAGTCGCCTCTCGTGTCGATCGAGAGACCAGCCTTTTTTTTTTTTGCATAGTTGGTTTATCATTTGTAACTAAGGTACTGAAAATAACCTATAAACGTTGAAGTCGCCTGACACCGCGATCCTAAATCAGTAATAAGAAATTTGCCTCTACCAATTTTCAAATAGGGGTGACGCTACTAACTAATTAAGTGTCAATTTCTAGAGGAAAATAGATCTGTCAATGTATACCTGGAAGTACGGTATGTCAGTTTTGGACCTAACAAATTAGTATCAGCTTGTCGGCATCATTCAGTCTATGATACGTACCAGAAACAAAGTTTTGAAAGCCTTTCCGTGCCGCGGGTTCAGAAAAGAAATTCTGATTGTAGAGGGACATAGATTCTGGGTCTCGGTCGTGAAGAACAACCGAGGCTGCGTGGAACCTGGCGAGCGTGTGCATGACGAGTAAGCAGTGGGAGTAGTCGAGTCCTTGGCGACGCTGTGCCATCTTGAAGCCTTCAGCACACAGGTCCTGCACCACTATGGTTCCCGGACATGAGTAGTAGTAGCTCGCTGTTAGCTGTGCACATTTCCCTGCATCAACAGAACCAAATTTATCTAAACATGCCAATAGGTAATGGTGACTTCAAGCATCGCGGTAAGGGGAGTGATATGAAGTATGAAGATTTCCGTCTTCTGGGTTGTTGCGCCACGGAGTCTGGTCGATGAATCGCCGTGATGAAGGAGGCAGTATGACCTCTGAAACGTTGGTAAACATCGACCAGACTACACAGCGCAACAACCCAGAAGACAGAAATCTTCACACTAACCGCTCTGAAAACCTCAAATCTTACATAATATGAAGTACCTTTGTGGCCTTGAAGCATACAGTTTTGTGATGGCTCCTGTAATATTTGCGCTATCTACTACAAACCTGGCATAGTCTCCTGAAGAATGCTGGCGAGTTTCGACGCTACGGTTCTGTACATCAGCGTCTCCCTTTTAAAGACCGTGGATTTCCGCATCATTTGGCCGAATTCGCCGCCGGCACACAGTTCCCTCTTAACGATCAAACTGAAGACATTGCGATCCGCTGTGTAAATCTTTACACGGTATAGGTCGCTAGCGTAGTTGTCTCCCTTATCGACCGCCGGCTTGACGTCATACTTAGTTATGGTTAGTGTTGGAGTTTTGTTGCCAGATTGCAAAACTTTCTCCAGAAAGTCCATGTTCAGCCATGGCGTTGATGTTGTCTGAAGAGGGCAGTTGTCTGGTTCCGAAATCATGTCTCACCTAGGTGGAGAGCATACTCATATATAATTTTAAATTCGCTCATAAATATAATGTAGACTACAAACTAAATGAAGCAGTGTTTTTTGAGAAGCGGATTAACAAATCCCTCCAATTTTTGTAAATCCCGAAGTTGATTGCTGTGCTCACTGCATCCCGCCTCTGAACCCTGTACTGAACTGGATTAATCCTGCCAACACTCTCATTCCCTATTTCTGTTAGATCCATTTTAATATTATCGTTTCATCTGCACCTAGTTTCTCAAGAGGTCCCTCCTCCGAATTCATTGTTTGATGAATGCGTTTTCTCCATCGTGCTACTGTACATATGCACTTAGGGATATAATTAACGAACTCCATGGGGCAGAGTCCTCTAGAAGCTAATGTAATAGTACGCTCAGCTAGTCAAAGAAGACTCACCGTGGTCACAAGAGCCCGCCACCATCCCCTGTTCTGGGTCAGATGAATCCAATTCACACCCCAGATACTATTTCCTTAATATCGACTTTAATAACATATTTCTGCTTCTGAGCGATCT
>NW_019060089.1:732649-746134 GCF_000696155.1 Zootermopsis nevadensis
CAATATATAAACTTCCTTTCCGTATAGACGTATTTACGTCAAATTTTCCGGAACCGTGGTTCCACTATCACTTTTATTCTATTTTGGTACTCGTTTCTTTTTCTCGAGGTTAAAGGTTTTCGAGGATGAAATATTACAGGAAACGATGTTGTAGAATCTCCATTCATAAATAGTTCTTAGACCACCGTCATCATCATCATTGTATCCAGCAGATTGGTGCAAATGTAAAAGCTTTAGAACTATATTGAGGATGTTTTCGTTTAGAATCTTAGCCGGCGGGCCTCTGTCTGTGCGGGTTATTTTTTTATAATTTCCTCCATTTAAATGCGAGGAATGCCCTTCAAGAAACGATCACATATTTCCAAATTCTTACTTATTACATTTCATGATTATTTCTTCATCACGTTCAATGCTGTGCATCCTATACATTTGAAACAACGTCGTTGAATAGTGAAGACTCAGTGACTGTATGTCACCGTCTCCAGTATTGCTACTCATCTGGGATATAGTCCACTGTCACTCATAGATGCAGGGAGTCTCTGTGTTAGAGAGAGACGTTAATTAGATACAGTGGCGACTAGCGGATTTCCGGTCCAGATTTAAATTCTCCGCGATTTTAGTGTTCTTCGCACTTTAAACAGGAAGGTAAAAGTTGTTTACGATCGCCACATACCTTTGCCGCAATTTCTCGGGATTATTTGTTTTTTTTTCTGATAATTTCTTGATATCGAAGCCGCCGCCGTCATCCGCATCGTCCATTTAATCTTGGTGGACATTGGTTGGTTGCTTCTGCTAGGTAAAATCAGTTGTGCGATCCGCCTACCCCATCTATGTGAATCCAGGATTGTTCCAGACACCGAAAAATTTCCCTGAGTCGAGCTCTATCCATCATCTTATTTCTGAAGCGCTTACATTGCCAGCTGAGCTGACCTGGTTTTCATTACCGGAAACCAAAAGTGTTTTTGAAGTACCGTAGTGAACCTTCGGATTGCAGGAAAGGCGAGGAATTTGCGCCAAGTATCAGCGCCTTAAGAAGTTGTTTGGTATATGGTGTTAAAATATGATTTGAGGTTTCCATGGAAGTGAGTCTGAAGTTTACCGACTTTTCTGAGGTCCTTGCTGCCTCCATCATCAGGGCGTGCTTTTACCAGACTACACGTCGCAACATCCCAGAAGACAGTCAGTCATCTACGGTGTTAAAATACTTTACGTGTAAAAGCGTTCCGAATGCCTAATTCTAGAAAGACGAATATTAAGGTTTAAGCGATGAACTGGAGACTCCACTGTTCGCGTCTGCTCTGCGTCTCTCTTGACAGCTTGTTTACAGCTTCTTCAAAGAGCCGCTAACCCTCAAAGCAACAGTGATTCAAGTATTAGACGTGTGTCTGTTTTGCTCTAACTGCTAACTATCACAAGCTAGGTCAGTGCATGCCTGCCCACTGGACCCCCATGTCTCACGTCAATAGGCGCGCCCCAGATGTATTTTCTTTCTTTCTTTCTTTCTTTCTTTCTTTCTTTAACGTGCAGTGTTTCGGATGAATAGGACCAATTGATTTGTTAAATATTTCTGATTGATTCTTTGTTGCATGAGGTGGGAATATAATCTTGGTTGTGAGTATATAAAGATGTGCGTGATCGTGGCCTATTTTAATGTACTGTCTCAGCTTCTGATTTTACAATAAGATCTTTAGAGTTTGTAATATGAATCTTCTCAGTTAATATATCTCGGGTTTTATGTTAAGTATAAATTGTCTCAGTAGAATATATTAATATACAGAAATCAATAAGATTGAGTATGAATTCATTTTGTGGTAATGTATTTTGTATCGTTGACCAAGACAAGTAACTGTTAAAACCATTCAACATTCACGTAATTAGCGACATGTTTCGACACAAAGAATTATCGTCAATCCGAAATTCGTGTAATGCACCATCATTTTCACTTTAAACCTTGGGTTCAACAGATTTATTTATATACAGATATATGTAGATATAATCCCAATTTTTTTTTTAGTAAATTCAAATAATTCGTTACATGCCACAGACAGAAAGTATTTGCAATTTTTAAAAATATTATGTTAAAATTTATATTTCTTAAAACTGTATATCTGATGACATTTCTGATTGACTACAGAATGAACGGGATTTAGTACAAGTCATAGTTGTAAAGGCTGTGTTTTTGTGACTATATCGACTCTTAGTCGGCGGTTTTACATTAACACGTGTCTGAGTGAATAAAATTTTGTACTGTAATATTCAGGTCTCAGACAAAATTAAGGCCATGTACATGAGACATATAATTTTTATTTGCTAAATAAAATACGACAGCCACGGTGGTCTAGCGGTTAGAACGCTGGCCTTGTAATCCTGGGGTCTCGGGTTCGAATTTATAACTTGTGTTGGGCAAGGCCGTGGTCTAGGCAACACGGAGTTTTCCTCCGTGGCATCCCAACAATTACTCCATTCACACACAGAAGAAGGCAATGGCAAACCACTTCTGGATCATCTGCCAAGAACGTATATGAACAGGTCCCAGTCCGAGAAGAGAAAAGGATGGAAGGATCCTGTTCATATGGACCTGTCCTCAGACAGAACACTAAATAAATAATAATAATAATAAAATAAAAGACACCGGAGGGCTGCATGCGACCCGCTGGCCATGGCTTGAGAACACCTGCTCTCATCAGCAGAACCTGTAACGAATTCACCTGCTGCAGTATTTCGAGTGGAGATGTGACCTTCATGCAGGCAGCCAGGGTGCGGTGACTTCTTGGAAAGACTTCACTAACCCCCCCCCCCCCCCCCAATCAGTTGTTGGGGGCGGATCAGTACCCATGTCAAGAAAATGAAAATGTTTCAAAGAGGGTCAACTCGGGTAGCGTCACTTTGCTATGAATACACGAAAGTCAGCCGTCAATCAGACAAGCAGAGTCCAGTGACTCCGCGGTACAAGGTGCAGAATTCTTCTTGAACAGTTCATAGTCATTCAGCTGACGAAATTCCCTGCTGTTATGGGGGCCCAAACTTAAAAAAAAAAAACCAAATGTTAGAAGGACGTATTTTGAGTCTTCTCCGATCAGTTTGAATCTTCGTACCTGTGTAGCGCTCACAACTTTCAGTCCCTTTCACATTGATGGCTTCCGGTGCTGAAACCATTTCCTTTTTGGTCTGTCGTCCCCTCATCAGCTACGCCCTGTTCTGCTTTAGCCTGTGTACCTACAATATTAAGATACAAATAACAAAGACACAAAAAAATACTCTCGGGCGACAAGCCATAGTCCGACGTTTCAGAGACATTCTCGGACTCCATCATCAGGGACTCCCGAGAATTCTTCATTGCATTTATTCCCCGCGAAAACCTCAAGTCCTAATATAACAAAGGTCTCTTTTATGTAATTGTCTCCTTCTGTTACTTGGTTTAATCTTAATGTCCAAAATGTTAACTTGAAGGATGTTCACCAAATTTTTGATTTTAATTTTATAATTTGTATTCTTCACCCAATAGGCTGAGATGTTGGGAGATACAAAATTGTAATACAGAATCTTGGTTGGTAAAAATGGGACGAGACAACTTTCAGGCGCAAAATGAATTTGAACTGCTTTAAAGTGGCTAAGAATAAGATTCATATTCAGGTATTTTATGTTCGCGGTGATCAAATTTTGAGTAACGCAGAAGGACGGAATTCAGGAGACCCTGGCTTCGAAGGACAGTCGTGATAGTGGCTGTTCTCAGAGAGGGTTTTCATGATTTTACTTAGTACCTCCTAAGATCTTTGGGTTTCGTTAATAGTTAGGAATTCTTTAGTCATCTCATTAACTATCAGATACAAGGACGACTCCGTACAACTGCTTTATTCGTTTGTTAGTTTCTTCGTTGGCGTGTTATCGACCGCGTTGTGGTGTGGGACATCGATACCAGCGTCCTTATTATAGCCGATTTCTCCGGTCAGAGCCGCTGTAATCGGATATGCCATGTTGTACAACCATTCTCTATGAATTTTTATTGCCTTGTGTTTGTGTAAGTGTTTTTTGGTGTTTTTGGAAGGTATTTATTTTTCGAGTGATGCACAGACTGAATCACAAGTGTTGACTGACGAGTCTGCCTTGTGTTATAAAGATGATACGATGACGGCTTGCAGACGCATGCGCAGTGGCGTACTCACTAATTTAATGCGTAGGGATTCAAATGGAATTATCATGACGCAATTTTAGAAATTAAATAACGCTGGCCTTGTAATCCTGGGGTCTCGGGTTCGAATTTATAACTTGTGTTGGGCAAGGCCGTGGTCTAGGCAACACGGAGTTTTCCTCCGTGGCATCCCAACAATTACTCCATTCACACACAGAAGAAGGCAATGGCAAACCACTGCTGGATCATCTGCCAAGAACGTATATGAACAAGTCCCAGTCCGAGAAAAGGATGGCAACACGGAGTTTTCCTCATTGGCATCCCAACAATTACTCCATTCACACACAGAAGAAGGCAATGGCAAACCACTTCTGGATCATCTGCCAAGAACGTATATGAACAGGTCCCAGTCCGAGAAGAGAAAAGGATGGAAGGATCCTGTTCATATGGACCTGTCGTCAGACAGAACACTAAATAAAATAATAAGACATTATTATTTACATTGTTAAATTGTTGTTATCACCTTGTTCGCTCGCCAATATCTGCCTGGCTCGCTGTTTTCCTATGAGGTAGGCAGCATGCATGACCGAGGTCATCATTGCGCAGAAGTGACCCACATGATAATGGTACAAGAACAACCTGAGGTCAGTGTTGAAGTCATTCTGGCGACATAACTGTTGATATGTCTTTCGTGCAACAATGACCTAAGGTGCGACAGTGTCCTTTGGTAATATTAGTGTGGCTCGAAGGATAACTTTGTCTGCACTCCAAAGATCACACCTTTCAATTGTTATTAATATTACCATTGTCATCATCGTTATCTTAAAATCGTTGAGGCTTCGTGTAGTCTCAAATATCTTTATTAAACCTAAGTAGCTTAGAGGAGTTGCCTTTCGCTTGTTTTGAACGAAGGAACAGTCGTCTGTAAATACTGTATTTTGCATGTGTTCTTGACAGTGGATCGGTTTACAGTATGCTGATGTAATTTCTTTGGGACAACTCTTGTGTCAGGTATAGGCCTGCTTGAATTTTCTCTTGGTTCTACATTTCTGAAACCCGACAGATGTTGGTACGTGTTACTGTTATCAACATGATAGTCGTCATAACTTACCAAACACCGATAAGATATCAAATATAAAAGTTCGTGACGATGGTGAGTTATTTAAGTAAAAAGTTCTTTGAATATTTTCAATCGTCTAGTAAAATAATAAAATAGAACGACGTTTCGGAGATGGGACTCTATCTCCGTCTTCAGGTACCTACTCTGTTGGGCCCAATAGATAGAGCTAATGCCTTTTCTCTGGGAGAAATATCCAAAGAAATTTTTTATTTAAACCGATAAGATATCTGTTATTATTATTATTTGTAGTGTTCTGTCTGAGGAGAGGTCCACATGAACAGGATCCTTCCATCCTTTTCTCTTCTCGGACTGGGACCTGTTCATATACGTTCTTGGCAGATGATCCAGAAGTGGTTTGCCATTGCCTTCTTCTGTGTGTGAATGGAGTAATTGTTGGGATGCCACGGAGGAAAACTCCGTGTTGCCTAGACCACGGCCTTGCCCAACACAAGGCCGCCGGGAATCGAACCCGAGTCCCCAGGTTATGGTTATTCTCTTATATAAGGTTGTGTCTCTGCTTCTATCGTCCTGCTGGTAAGATAATATTAATTGCAAGTTACGTCCCCTATTCTGAATGTTTTATCTGGTTTATCTTTAGCAGATTGAAGCTATTGAAGGTACTGGGGTGGGGAGATAATATTGAGATTACTCGAGACATATCTTCGTTTGAGTTTTTCAAGATGACAGCGATGTCACGAATATTTTCACTCTACGTTCTGATAAGTTAAGATAACTACAGTGTATTGAATATGTGCCAACAGTACTCCAACTTGGGGTTTGGCGTAGGGTTAGCAGATGTTTGCCGATAAACACACGTCAGTATCGTTTAAATGACAAAGACTCACTTACCTCAGTCAGGATATCCGGTCTTCGGGCAGAGATTTGAACTCAGAATCTCAGGAATGCTAATCACTCAGCTCCGCCGGTCGATTCATAGTGTTCTTCTCAGGGCACTACTTACGAGGTGCGATCGGAAAGTTTCAAGACTACGCCTATAAAAGTCTCAAATCTCCTTTCCTTTAGCTGAATTTTCATCTTTGGGAAGAGGAAGAAGTCACACGGAGCTTAGAAAGGAAGTTGGGGTCGGTTCTTGCAAGATCTTTGAGCTCCTGACAAACGAGAAGTCGATTCTGCTTCTGGTCCTCAGACAGGATGCGTCGCATGTGGAGTTCTTCCTTTAGAATCAGCTGACAGGTCCCAACAATGTCGCACAAGTCGTTGATGGTACGACGTCGCTCTTCGTGAATGGCCTGCCGAATCTTGGTAACATTTTCGGGCGTTGTGCTCGAAGATGGTCGTCCAGAACTCTCGTCATCATCGACAGAGGTTCGGCCGGCCCTTTTTAAAACGTGAATGCCACACAAAAGTTTGTGCTTGACCCATTGCGGACTCCCCAAATGCTTGCTTTAGCATTTCATAGGTTTCTGTAGCCGTTTTGGCGAGTCTTTGGCAAAATTTGATGCACACGCCATTCCGCAATCGCAGGAGGGTCGGTGTAATGCACTACCAAAACGCCCGTAACTAAGAAACAAATGCTAATTCGATGATGCCGGCTGGCACACTGATTCACTATGAATGTAGGCCGCACCCCCTAAAGGCAGAAGCTCGTACTACATCCGGTTCGCCCTCTATTGATACAGTCTTGAAACTTTCCGATCGCACCTCGTATTTGTTAACTTTCTTTCTCCCTCTTTGTACCGTCTTTTTAACTGAATGACCATCTCTCGTGGTTTTCCTCAACCTCTGTTCAGATGTAAGAACTGTAATCAAAACATCTACAACGAGCCTCTCCCAACGCCAAACATTGCAACCGCCTTTTGATCGTCATTTATCACCGCCTCCATCAGCGCCGTCGCGATACAGCGGCAAGTAGATCAAACCGCCGTGGAGAGCTGTGTTTAAACATTTCGTTTTGAGACGTGACGAAAGTCAGTGCTGTTCTGTTTGGTTTTGGCGCGATCGGCCAATTAAAATATTGATTTCCGTTTTAAACAAATACACACGTCTTGGTTTACATAGTACACGCGCATTGCGTTTGTCAAAGAGAATGAGACTAAAGCAACATCTGCGCAGATTTGCTTGATTATAAATACTGCTAGTACAGACATTTTCAGAGAAATTCAATACAGAAATTCGAAATTAATTTCTGGACTAGGTCAGTTTAATGATTACTGAAACACATTTTGTGATAGGAGGAAAATTATATTTTAAATGATACCTCTATGAAACCTTTGTGCTCTTTTCACATATAAGAAATGCAGTGAAATATTATTCTTACCAACAGATTAATGGAGCTAAGGAAGGAATTGTTATTTAGGTGGGGGGGGGGGGGTTTACTCCTCTGATAATTTTTATCAGTTCGTCAGTCTGTCCACTGAAAGACACGGTGTCATAGTGATTAGACGTCTGCTCAGGTACGATCTCTGCTAGACTAATCTGAATCACCGAGGTTTATGTGATTAGACAATGTGCCTACTGAACTCTATCGCACAGAATTTTGTTTTATATTGCGAACTCTTACGGTGGTCTAGCGGTCAGAACACTAGCCTTGTAAGCCTGGGGTCCCGGGTTCAATTCCCGGTGGTGCTCAAATTTATAACTTGTGTTGGGCAAGGCCGTGGTCTAGGCATCACGGAGTTTTCCTCCGGGGGCTTCCCCGGTTTCTCCGTGGCATCCCAACAATTACTCCACTCACACACAGAAGAAGGCAATGGCAAACCACTTCTGATCATCTCTGCCAAGAATGTATATGAACAGGTCCCAGTCCGAGAAGAGAAAAGGATGGAAGGATCCTGTTCATAATATATTCGGTCAACGTCAGTGCGAACTGGACTGTACTAAATCAGAAAAGTGTCTAATAGTATGATCTTTTGAAGACGCTGATAGACTTTTATAATAGCCCTGATGATTGAGGCAGTAATCACCTCTGAAACGTCGGTCAACACATACGAGACTACAGAGGGCAATGTACTTTTAGGCAGTCATAATATAAATATCTCATTCGGCAGATTAATGCTGTGTGCTGTATCATGATTAAGTGGGCGATTTGTAGTCAATAAAAGATTTTACGAAACGTCGATTTTTGTGGGTGAGTTCGTGATGGGCCGGTAGCTGGATCAGCCATCACACAGACGTGCAGAGTTTTGCACGGAGTCAAATCTCGAGGCAGCGCGAGAATCGTGTCAGTCTGGGCTATTTTTGGTTGAAGTTGTATTCTCGGTATGAAATGCATAGAAGAATGCAAACGTTAGAGATGTTAATATATTTTTTTCTCTGTAAAACACCAATCCTTCATGTGTGTAGGATGAGATTTTTCCTTTTTTATAAATTTTATTAAGTTAGATTTGAATTTTATGTTCATTTAGAATAGGGAGTACAAGAAACAAAATTAATTTCGTCCGGCAAATTTCATCGCATAACTCCAATACCAAATTTGATCTAAATCCGTTGGGTACTTTGTGAAGTGAATGAAAGCGCTCTATTGTAACATCCTTACAGTGCTCTGTACATGTTCACTTCGTTCCAGGAACGCGTAATGAATGAACGTTTAAGACTTTCCCAATCTCTGCACATTAGCCCAAGATTTACAGTCCTACAGTACATGGTGGAGTTGTCTATACCTTTTGGTTGACAATTCGTGTTCCTACATTAGAATGTGGGATGTTTTCTCAATGGAAATGTTGCTACACTGCGCTATGATTACTAAGTGGGACATCCTGCACGCCTACAGGGTACCCTGCGCAGTTACAGTACGCCCCATAATGAGGTTCACACTCACATTGTCATGCCAGCTTTGCAAACGGCTAACGAAGTCTTAAATTGTATCATTTCGTTTGTTTCCATGCAACTCCAGTCACCGGCTGTCGGTTGATCGGACCGTGTTCATGTTCTGGTAGTAGTGTTTGGTAATTTCATCCTTCTAAAGTTTCCAGAGAGGGTACCTGAGTAATTTTATCTGGGGATAACGTGGCTCAAGCCTGTCACCACTTGTCTGCATCTGAAGCCCACGTTTAGGAATCGTATCGAGAATCTGTGGTTTTATAATTGATTCGTCTGCACTGATTAAAATACTCGCGTTGTTGAAGAAATTATGAAATAAAATAGTACACTAATACTGAACTAAGAATTAACTTAAATTTCTTGTAGTGATATTTCGTGGACACTACACAGATCCTAATGTTTTCCTGACATGACTCGATCTCCAGAGCATCGTTTGTAATAAGTAGTTGTAGTACGTGAAGGTGAGGTTGTTATTAAGACTTGAAACTACGAATCCTGACCCTTACATCTTGTTAATGTTGATATTTTATCTTTGACAAACAAGTTTACTTTTTACCTAAGTTAATGCTTCGTAAAAAGTTGCGTGGTAAAACTAAGCATTGACTTTATTTGAAGATTAGTGGTGTGCTATCGCAGTATAGAAATTGCAATAGTATTATACATGATTTAAGAGCAGTATTCTGGGTAACTTTCTTCTCAGACTAGATAGAAAAGGGAAAAAAAAAAAAAAAAAAGCTTTGAGAATTATGCGAAATCTATAAATACGCTGTGCAATATGTAGTTATTAATTAATAAATTTAGTTTTCGTACAGGACTAAAACGTTGAAGTAAATAAATCATACGTTTCAGTTTAAACTCATTAGATCTATGATATTTAATGCGATATATTATAGGTCTATGCTGAAATACCTTTCCCGTATTAAATATAGTTTATAAGATAGTGTAGTTGCGTCATATTGTGACTTATTAAATTAAAATTAAATTATTTGGTTATTGTAATTGAGTTTTAAATTTAATATAATTTTACACCTGATGATGGTTTAATAAAACCGAAACATGTTGTAACTGTTCCAATTGTAAATCGATTATTCGATATGGAACACAGAATGATATTTTAATTATCTTATTTTAAATACATTGTGATTTGACGGAATAACCAAATAATTTAATTTTAAATACAGTTTGATTAAAAATAAAATGTATTAATAAAAATATGGCTGTCTTTTGGGTTGTAGCGCCGTGTAGTCTGGTAGAAGTTTAACTACGTACTCACCACCGTAAGAACCTCAAATCCTACATATTTAAGTAAAATCCATCGATAAATGTCTACGCATTTCTAAACCACGCTGACGTTGTAAAGGGAACGAGTGTAATGTAACACTTCGTCTTCTCAACTGGTCAACAGCATCACTCGATGAAGGCCTGTACCAATATTCAGTAAAATATTAACAAAGTGACTGCAGGCATGTCATAACTAAGTTTGTGCGACTAAGTTTGCTTTTAATGGGGAGAGCTGTACGGTTTGTGTGTGTATCAGTTTGAATCCTCTAGGATTCGCTACTTATTTTTAATTTGAAGACGTTATTGACAAGCTGGCGGAGTCATGTGACGTAACATCAGTTCCCATAGCCTGGCGAGGGATGCCAACACGTGACGTAATTTTCTGAATTATTCTCTGAGGGTGGAATGCCTAGTTGACAGCAAATATTGAATGCGTTTCAGAACAGAGTACTCAGCTGAGGAGAATATTCGACTTAGTTCTCGAATCGTGAAAGATATACGGTCCTTAAGTCTCAATTATAATAAATATTAAATTTAAAGTGCATGTCTACTATGAAATTCTATGCCTCTGTCTTATATTTCAGTTCAAGTGGAAATGTGTTTAAATAAAATTCACTATTGTATGTGGTTTTGGGATAAAAATATATTTTATCTTATGATTTCCCCCCGGCCACGTGATGACCACTTAATAAGCTGCCTGTTTTTAAGCGACCCACGGTATACATTTAAGAAATATCCTTCTATTTATGGGGCCAGGTCCGCCACTGGACCATATTCCGTGCCAGGTGAATCCAATCCACACTCTAACACCCTGTATCTTTAATATGTCTTTTAATAATTATCAACTAAGATTAGTTATATCAATTGGAATATCTCTTGAGACTATCAACGAGAATTTTGTGTGAATTTATCAACTCCACGTATCTCATGTTTCTTGGTTTAACTGCCCTAATGATATTGTTTCAAATTATGAGGACCGTGTACTGATTTCTGTGTCAGGAATCGACTCTGAACAAGGCCCTTTCTTGAACCGACGTTATAATTTTGGCGTTTAATACAAACGCATAAAGTGTCCAGTCTGATGGCCGTGTCGTCAACAGATTCAGCCTATACTTCCGTTTAACAAGTGACAGTGGGTTGTGCGCGCAGACTGTACCAATGCGTCGCATCTTAACTGTGCTTGTTAACTCCGTAACCTGAGAGGCCCCGTGGACCGTGTCTCCAGGGGTCACCACACAGACCCGCAAGACACTTTAAGCGACTCGAGGAGGAAGGACTTTTAGAACATGTAGTCGTTTTCTGCTGTAACTTAATAATAATTCCATCAATCTAAGTTAAAAACAGAAATTGTATGCATCCACAGAACAGATTGGCTTTGAGGGTTTACCAAATTCGAATTATGGCATTGCTATCCTCACAGAACTCTTTCGTCCGTTTTCCGAATGTCTGATCGAATTTTGGGATTTTTTTTTTCAAACACGAACTTCCCATGTCTTTAGGTGATAAGCGTCGTTAAATAGCCTAAAATTAATTAATATGAGTAAAATGGCGATGTTCTTTTAAGTACATAGCCTGTAGATTTAGGCCTGTATTGTCGAATGATGTGGAGTGATGATCAAGATGATTTGGACAGAGAATGGTCTGGTCCTCTCCGGAATAAAATGCTGACATTCGTCTAGAACAGAGACTGTTATCTCACGGACCGCTGATGTGTTTTGTGTGGCCTGTGTGAACTTTCGTACAGGGTGTTCTACTTCAGAAGCACATCCAAAACTTCAGGACAAAAGTTAAATCAGAAACAGATCCACTTCTCGTGCAACAGTCTTTACATTTATCTCTCACTCGAGTCAAGGTCACCCAGATGATTGGCCGCTGTTCACTCCATTTGCGCAAAACATTCTGTTGTTTTGTGTTTTCCATAATAACAAGGCATATTTTGTGATAAATACAAATTGTGTTCTTTTACACATCGTCTCTGTTAAAGACCAAATTTCTTCACGACAGTTTCTTCTCAAAACACTTTCAGTTTGTTTTTCACGGCAGTTTCTTCTCAAAACACTTTCAGTTTGTGTTCTTTCCTCGGAGTGACGGACTGAATTTCACACCAACACAAAATATGAAATGAAATAGGGGTAGCTTCACTTTTACTTTGTTGTCCCGCTCGGTTTGTCTGACGAGTATCTGTTCACACAGCGAAATGAAGACAATGCAGAGGAGGAATGCTTCATGTCTTCACGCTAGTCTTGAAAAAGCAGGCGGCAGGTAGACCTCTGTCGGTCTCTCTGTGAAGCTCACAAACGTCTATATACCACACCGCGGTTATTGTCCGCTACTGGGGCGGAGACAGGCACTGAACACTGAAGAATGGTGCAGTAGCACTGAACTATTCTGAGCCCCCTGAGGCCTGTTCGACGACCGGGATTTTTCACCAAAAAGGTCTTAGAGAGAAAAGTTGTGACTGAGTGGACTGAACTAGCAAAGGATAACGTTCAATCGTGGGCTTTTGTGAATGCAGTTACGAACTTTGTAAGGACGGAGGTTATTTTCTTGGTCTGATGAGTTACTGTCTACTTCCGAAGAAAGTCCATGGTCCATGGAGTTTGTTGGGCCTCCTCATAGGAGTCCAGTGGGTCAGTGGGCTGAGCGCACGGTTCAAACGGATTCCAGGGGAGGGGGCGACGTTCTGGTGTCATAAGTAGAAATTTCGTTACACAGTGCATTGAAGACTGAGACGATCTCACTTTGCCATACGACACAGACAAGATTTATGTGCCTCGGTCCGAGTGAGGCTTCGAACATTAATTTCCCTCGTCGCATGTTTCATAAGGACTCCATTCTACGGAGGAATGTTTATGTGAATGTGTGTCAGAGTTGCTATGTTTTGTTTCAACAAAGTCAAGGTGGCGTTGTTAATTAGTGAATTGTTAGTTATTTATTTAGTGTTCTGTCTGCCGACAGGTCCATATGAACAGGATCCTTCCATCCTTTTCTCTTCTCGGACTGGGACCTGTTCATATACGTTCTTGGCAGATGATCCAGAAGTGGTTTGCCATTGCCTTCTTCTGGGGGTGAATGGAGTAATTGTTGGGATGCCACGGAGGAAAACTCCGTGTTGCCTAGACCACGGCCTCGCCCA
The DNA here is from genome assembly GCF_000696155.1 of Zootermopsis nevadensis. Next base: position 746,096 of record NW_019060089.1, read on the forward strand.
ACACAAGTTATAAATTCGGGCACCACCGGGAATCGAACC
>NW_019060089.1:764202-779282 GCF_000696155.1 Zootermopsis nevadensis
TTGCGGGAACGTCGACGCCGCTCGTGCAGACGGCAGCTCCATCTGCAACCACAGCTTCGTCTAGCTGTAGCAGTAGCCCAGAGCCGCAGCCCATATTCAAGCCCATCACAGTCCTGGCGTCCAGGCCCAGCTAATTGTGCAACAATCGCGGTAAAATGTTAGTCAAAATCTGTCGCGGCTATGATGGAAGGCGGCTTGGAAATAATACTCATTCAGGGAGAATCGGTGTAGACTTTCGACGAAAGCTGAGGGAATGGAGACGTTTTAAATACGAGTTACTCATTAAATATCTTTATGATCAGTTTATCGTGTGGTTTAATTTGCCATTTCTGTATTAAGAATTCAGCAGATTCGTATTATGGAAAGCGACTTAACATAATATAGAATAAAAATTTCCTTGGATATTATATACATCGTCTAGTAAAACGACGTTTCGGAGATGGGACTCTATCTCCGTCTTCAGGTTCCTACACAGATAGAGCTAATCCCTATCTCCGGACGAAACGTCGTTTTACGTTTTATATTTTACTAGACGATGGATAATATCCAAGGAAATTTTTATTCAATTGAATCTTCACCATCGTTAAGAAGTTTTAGATTTGATAAAATAATATTAACTGGGAATAAAATACAGGTTTCGAGAGGCGAAATGCGGGGAATTTCAGAGTTGCTTTTAAAGTAGTCTGTATATCATTTGATTGGCCTTTGTCAATGTGATTTAACATTTTTTTCGAAAGGAGTTGTGATTTATGATGACCTGTATCTATCTTTGGTGAGCACAGGTTTTGAACCTTTACAAAATTACTGTGTCTATCTTCACGATTTATACACGGCATTTCCTCGATTTTAAGATTTTTTTTTTTACACTTTAAAATTCTTGAAATTTGGCTGCGTCTTTAGAATCGATGTCGAAAAACTAATGTGTGACTTGAGCTTAAGGAAATTCTCCATGTCCGTAACACTTGTCATGGGTCAGTAAATACAAACACAACAACAAATAATATTCCGAAAATGTTAACACAAAGAAAGTTTATGTCTGAATGTTGATAATCTGTTTAGTAATATACGTTTTTCATCTTAAATCCTGTTACTAAATGAAGTCTGCGTTATTAAAATCGAGGAAATACGGTACTTTATTTCGTGACGATATATTAACTGTGTAAGTTAGTTGAATAAGAAATTTGGCTGCTAAATCGATTGTGATTTGAAGGTAATGTAGGCCTAGTGTCTCGGAATATTAATGCAACGAATTCTATTGTGTGATGTATGAAATGTTTGCTATTAGGAAAGCTAATAACTATCACACATTGATTTAAAATACTTAAGGATAAATTATATTTAGATAAATAGAAATTATAGACCGAAGATTATTTTAAAAACGTATTTGACTTTTTAGGATGTGAAAAGCGAGGGACAATGGTTAGAAATATCATCACTGAGGTTTTACGTGGTTTTTATCAGTCCCTCCTGGGTGTTCCCATGGTATACAGCCTGTTGGTATCATCCACAATCGCCTAATTCTCAGTAATTTCCAGTTCAATGTAGACCTGTATCTACACAAGTCATTGTGATAACTTCTGCAGTTGATACAGAGTCGTTTGATAGCAACCCGATAAATCTGATAGGATTTTACATTTTACATAATCAGCCCCCCCCCCTTAGCCATAGGCCTAGTTTAAATTTCACGTGGAAAATTAAATTAAACCAATCTGTTTCAGACCAGGCAACATCGTAGATTGTGAAATACAATATGGAGATAGCAAAATTATTAACTTGGCCTTTGTCCGAGTTGTAACATTATTATGACGTGGACTAATAATATTAAAATGGATGAAATTATACGTACGTGCAGTACAAGATTTAAGTAGCTGGGAGTTAGTTTGAGACGAGAAGTAGAAATTTGCATCAGGGTGGGTTTTTTTTTTCAATTATCCTCCATCTTAGCCGCATCGTGCCAATGTAAAATATTATAAAACGCTGATGGTACCTTATCGTCGTGACCTTTAATATTTTGTTGGAATTGATCTCTGTTAGGTCCGTCCCCAATGGAGCTGTGACTTAAAACGAAAGGGGGACACCAACCGCTCCTGATGTATGTAGTCATTAACCCATCTATTAAAAAATAAAACTGTCAAAACTGGCATCGCTAATTTGTAAATAATACTTTGTTTCGTGTGAACGAAGATTAACGCTGAGTTTGTAATTCATTCTGGTGGCTTGTAAGTTCACAAAGGCGCTGATAATTTTGTTGTGTTGAGTTTAGCTATCGTGAAGAAATTCTGTTATTATCAACTTGTGGAAAGTTGTGTGTCTCATCTCCTTGTGTTTATATCTGTGTGAGAGCACAATAAAGTAGGCCACTACTCGCGCTAAAAACACACACATACATAGGACATTTAAATGTATTTATTGTATATTGTATTCTGTGTATATTTGTTGTACATTTCATTTTGAAATATTTCACTGTAAAGATATATATATACATATATAAATACATAACACTTTGTGTTAATATGAATTTAAACATTTGTGTTTTCTTTGAACGATGATTGGAAGGGAGGGTCACGTAGCACGTATGATTGAAACAAGAAACGGGCCTGAAAGACCTCGATGGACTTGAGAACTGGGTGACAGAATCAGACATGGGGCATATTATGAAGGATATTAATTGTCTGTGTAGAGCAGGACACTCCAACAGTTGCTAGACCTGTGGTAACGGCGATGAACCTTTCTGATAGATGACAGGTAATTGGTTGAATCCACGTTCCAGGTTTAATCTTTATTTGCTTATGGTTAAGTTGTTAGGTGGTAGGAGTTTGACGATGGTGCCTTGTTTCGCGTAAAATTTCTCTTTTGGACAAACTGCTGAGTTTATTTTGGATTCTGCCTCAGACCTAGACCAGGCCTCAGGCTAGCTCAGCCGAGCCGCCCGACAGATGGGTGCTTTTCGAACATTATCTGTAGATTTCACGGCGACTAAGTATGATAAATTCTTCTCGTGTCAGGAAGCTTAATGAAGAAATCACCAACGTTTCAAGAACCATCTTAGTACTCGTCCTCAGGGTAGCCTGGAATATTATCCAAAAGAACAGTTTAACACTTTAAATAATTTGTTCGTTAATGGGCTAGTTCGTTTGTTAGTTTCGTACTTAACATGGAGATCGTAAGTGGTTTTTAAAATTTTGTTCTGGAATGAGGAGGTGATGGTTTTTTTTTTTTTGGGAGGATGAGGGGGAGATAGACATTTTATATTCGTTGATCGTGTTTTAATGGAGTGAGGAACAGAAGTGCGTACAAATATTGACCGGGATTGCTATTTGATTGGGACTTCAATGAATAAATCACAAGGGCGAACAACTAATTGAACTCAGTGGCTCTTCTTACTAACGTGATTGATGGGAACGTGGCAATGAATTGTGAACTGAAAATAATTCGTTCACATTGTGTTTGTTTGGAGGTACGTGATCTTATGATTTCGTTCAGAATTTTGTGCATTTTGAGGTGGTAACTCACTCGTGCGTTCAACATTTGTTGCATTTAAAGTCCTGAAAAGTTTTTGCCTCAAAAGAGTTTGGACGTAAGTTAAGTTATTTTAGTCTAGTAACCGCTTAATGTGTAAGCCTACGCCTAAAATTAATTTAAGTCAGTACACTTTTTAAAATATAGGCGCGTTATTGTCCGGGACAGTCACAGGCCGAAGTCTTGTGTTTGTCGTTGATATTGAATGGCTTCTGCAGAGGGAACATTGGTGTGCATGAACGCGTAACTTTTTACAGGACACACGACCACAACGCCGCGTGTGATAAGCGGAGAATGTCTATCTTCTGGGTTGTTGCGCTGTGTAGTCTGGTCGATGTTAACCAACGTTTCAGAGGTCATACTGCCTCCGTCATCAGGGCGATGAGTATGAAGATTTCTGTCTTCTGGGTTGTTGCGCTGTGTAGTCTGGTCAATGTTTACCAACGTTTCAGAGGTCCTTACTACATCCATCATCAGGGCGATGAATGATGGAGCCAGTATATACCTCTGAAAAGATGGTAAATTCCAACCCAGAAACCAACCATGTTCGTACTCGTTACCGTGAGAATCTCAGTACCTACTAAGAAGCGATTTAATAGGGTCCATAGAGTAATTGGAGATTGCTGTAATATTTTTGAGAACAAAACAAATTTGTGCCTCCGTAATGTCATGACACCATTTTTTTAGATTATTTTAATTTCCAGATAAAATAGCGTAATAAGAACAATTTTACCACATTTGATCATAGGCCTGTGTTATATGAATTGCAAGAATATTTCTGGGCGTGTATATTACGTAAATAATATTTGTCTTTATATATAATTGTTTGATTTCGTTTAAAACAAATCGTGCTTTGTAAGTGTGATGAAGACGAGGTCGTATGAGTAATTTTGCAACGTTTAAGAGATGAAGCTGTATGGTCTAATACTGAAATGAAACTACATGCAGACTATAATTTGTCTAGGATGTGTCTCGAATTTTCAGGTTTTCATTTCTATTAATATATACCGAGAAACCGTACTTTGTGTATGTTTTAATAGTTGTTCATTAAGGCTTTGCCCGGGATGTTCTTTTGTTAAATGTTATGTGGTACCGCCTGATTCGACTTCTAATGGTTAAGTGAAGTGTTTTCTTCGCGGTACGGTCTGGATTCGTAAATATTATGAAGACGAGCTTCGGCTTCAAAGGGTTAACCAGCTGATTTTCGTAACGGTGAGGTGTAGTGTTTTCTTCGCGGTACGGACTGAATTCATAAATAATATTCAGACGATCTTCGGCTTCAAAGGGTTAAAGACTGTTTAGCTTGCGTCTGGGATCGAACCTAACCTAACATTTACCTTTTTAAGCCCTCAAAACAGATTTTAAAAATAATCAATTATATAGGCTACTTATCACAAACATTTCACTACTCCTGTTAACTAAAAATATTAATTTTTGTACGTTTAGAATATCTTACCGTATTCTGTAAATGTTATTCAATTCATGACTTTAAATTTTAATAATAAACTGATTTGCTAAACGGCAAAATTTAAAGTAGTAGCGTATAATAAAGTGGAACCACTCGTTGAGAGGTCGTTGTCCTATTTACAGAAAAGAGAATTATGGGCTCGTCCCTATTCTGATGCCTTATGAAAATATTTTAACAATGCAGATGGGTTTGGTGAATAATGGACACAAATTGATGTCAGCATCATATTTTATAGCCTGTATTAATCGACTTAAGTTTGCGGTGTGAGACGTATGTTGTTAATTAATTGTTAAAAACATCAAAACTATGAAATTACAGTGATGTTAATAGTTAGTGTATATTGAGTATTACAGGTAAGTCTAAACCACGTTATGAGTTGTAAACCTGGGAGATCTGTTGACAAACAACGCTTAAAGCGAAGACGCATAGGCTATATGGAACAAACAGTTTTATATGTTTTCCTTTCTATAAAATCTTGTCTATTTTGAAAGGAGGGACGTGTTTCTGGAGTAATGATTTCGATTTTTATATTAGATTTGAAGGTTTGTGAGGATGGTGGACATTATCTGTCTTTCTAATTTAATTTAATTTAATTTGAAGATTTCTATCTTCATACTCACCGCTGTGAAAACCCCAAATCATACTTTAATTTAATTCAATTATGGCGATGGATACTATTAAAAAAGTTTGTTGTTTTATGATTACTAAAGCCAAATAACATGACTTGTATTGCATGCAAGAATCTTTAGTGGTTGGCTTGTCATCATAGTTCGTTTCTCACATTACCAGTAACTTTTTACTGAAGTAATGCAACTCTGAGCCGTCACAGTGACTCCCTAATACGCAGGTTCGATCAAATAATTCGTGTTTGATGGAATAATGCTGTCACAGAAATAAGCATTGTCCATGAAAAATCAAATTCTTAAGTTTGTAAACAGGGTCCCGAAATTTCGCGGTTACGCAAAGCGCGAGGACCCGGGTGTTCCTGAAATTTTATGCAATAATAAATTGGATCAACAGCAAATGTATTTAATCAGTTTTTAAAAGAAGTTGACGAGAAATGCAAATTGAGCTTTCAGCTGAATCACGGTAACTGACGTTATACATTCAGTACTCTAATGACCACAGGAATTTACGTTTAGTATTTACAAATCAACAGAGCTACTTAACTGAGATGTAGGCTGAGTTGATTCTGTGATTATAAAAACATAGACTTATTCTACGTTGGCGAACTTCTGGTCTTAACCTAAAAATATAATGGAATAACCTGCTATTTTAGGATGTAGGCTGCAGTTTATTTTAAAACTGACATGACGTTTATTGAGGATAAGTATATGTTAGTGAGTTAACAAAGTTTTAGAGTGTGGGTAGTTCAACACACTGGATTTCCATTAACTCTTACTTATTCTAAGTAGCCTGTTCTTCTTACTCAGTGTAGCTTACATTATTTATATACTGCTCGTGTACTTTAAAGACTTAAAGAAATGTGTTTATATGAGTGTATACAGAGTTCTTAGAGGGGATTCCTCCCCTCTTGACCTGAGTAATAAGCCTGTAACTTTTACACCGAAGTTAATATTTTTCATTAAAAATTACTTTCCAGTCTTATGTCTGCAATTACTAAATACATTGCTTCTGCGCAAAGTTGCAGGTATACTTTTAATTTCATGGTAATTCCGTACGTGGTGGGACAGAGTGCCGTGAATTTGTATGTAATGAACAATTGTGGAACTCAATACGGAATTATCTAGGCCTAGTTACCGTATTTGTTTAATGCCTTCGGAGGAATGACAGCATTTGCACCTGGGATATCCATTATCCGGACCAGAATCTGAACCCGGGACTTCCCGAATACGAAGCAGGAGTGCTGATGACTCGACCGCTTTTAACTGCAAAGTTGTATGAATTGTCGCGGTATTGAACTATTTTGTTATTGCCGTGATGAAGTTTTTTTGGAACTGGGTCTCTGACGGGGCCCATTGTCCACCCAGCAGATGATACATGAATGAATACGGAGCAGCGGTGAAATGATATAAACACAGGAAGACCGAAAGATTCGGAGATAATCCTGTCCTAGTGCCAGTTTGACCAGAAATCCAACTTAGATTGAATTGGGTTGAAGCCGGGCCTGCATCTGTGACCGGTCAGTTGAACTATATCCAGCCGAAGGAAACAGCAAAGCTACTGGACACTCGTCTGCAGATGGACAATTGTCCACCCAGCAGATGATACAAGAATGAATACGGAGCAGCGGTGAAATGATATAAACACAGGAAGACCGAAAGATTCGGAGATAATCCTGTCCTAGTGCCAGTTTGACCAGAAATCCAACTTAGATTGAATTGGGTTGAAGCCGGGCCTGCATCTGTGACCGGTCAGTTGAACTATATCCAGCCGAAGGAAACAGCAAAGCTACTGGACACTCGTCTGCAGATGGACACCAGCGAGTCTAAAAATTTCTTTAAGTAGGAACGAAATTCGTGATTTTGTGAGTATTTCCTATAGGCCCAATTGTAAACTGATTTTATTTATTTTCAAAGTCACTTTCGAAGTGAAATTCTAAATACGTTACTGATTCTTGTTCTTACCGAGGATTACGTACTTCAAACCCGTTCTGAAATTAAATTAGTCTCTCGTTTTACTTCTGTTAGTAAGATAGTGTAATTGTGTCATATTGTAAATATTATAACAATTATTTATTTTAATCCGTCTTATCACAATATAATTTTTTATTTAAAATTTCTTATAATTAAGATAATAAAATATCATTCATGTTCCATATCGATTGATCGATTTACATTTCGGAACATTTACACATCGATCAATCGATACGGAACATGAATGATATTTTATTATCTTAATTATAAGAAATTTTAAATAAAAAATTATATTGTGATAAGACGGATTAAAATAAATATTAGTAAGTAATGTAGGGATCAGTACTTCATTTCGTTTCGCTTTCAATCCTTGTGTCTTTTCTGGTGTAAGCTACCCTCATCTTTTGATGTCGTCAACTGTGTTCGAATTTGCAGGCTGAATCTTATTTTACCGCTGAGTAATTCGTCTCTTGAAGTGACTCATAGTAGCTATTTTAATTTTGGTTGTGATGATTTTTATCTGTCTTGTTGTTATTATTATGAATATAATGAATAGAATCAAATCTTGTAGGCATATTTGCTTATGTGAAACAACTTCATACACGATCAGTATTTGTTGTTTACGTCAAAGCATTTTTCTAATTGGCAAAAGATTCAGAAAAGTCCTAACATTGCATTGTACATGATATGTGCTTGATTTTTTCAATCCTGGTTTGTTTAATTAAAGAGGAGAAATGTTGTTAAGTACGTAGGCCAAAAACGGTTTATAAAAACAAAATATCAGATTAACTCGTCTTCTCGTAGCGTCAAACGTCAGATGGAGCATCACGTGATTAATCAACACGTAAGAAGTTTAGTCAGAAAAAGTTATGTAGGCTTGTGTGATCTTAAATAACGTTCACGGGAATTAGAAGGTTGTGGAGGAAAGCTGATATCTCTTAAGCCTTCAATGCTTCTTAAATTTATGCACATCAAATCAGGTATTATTTGTAATGCTGTAGGCTGTGTATGTAGACTTTTAAGTATGCGTAATTTTTTTCATATTTTGTACACTGCAATGATGCATTACAGTTCATAAAATATGTAACAGATTAACGTTTTAGTAACGAATGTTGCATGACAAGATTTGCACATAAATAAGTTAGAAAAATTCGATGGTATTTTAAAGTACCCTTAGTTTGTTTAACAAATCGGAAGGAAATATTTCAAGTGTAAGACTTGAGGTTCTCACAGCGATGAGTATGAATATTTCCGTCTTCTGGGTTGTCTGGTCGATGTTAACCAACGTTTCAGAGATCATACTGCCTCCATCATCAGAGTATGAAGATTTCTGTCTTCTGGGTTGTTGCGCTGTGTAGTCTGGTAGATGTTAACCAACGTTTCAGAGGTCATACTGCCTCCGTCATCAGAGTATGAAGATTTCTGTCTTCTGGGTTGTTGCGCTGTGTAGTCTGGTCGATGTTAACCAACGTTTCAGAGGTCATACTGCCTCCATCATCAGGGCGATGAGTATGAAGATTTCTGTCTTCTGGGTTGTTGCGCTGTGTAGTCTGGTCGATGTCAACCAACGTTTCAGAGGTCATACTGCCTCCGTCATCAAGGCGATCGCCTAACGTCTAATACTCTCTGTGGTTTTCTTAATGATATTTATGTTTTCTGCCAAGTTAACATAGTAAGCTGATGTGTTCCGTCCATTTTCAGATCCCTCCTTTCTGTGGCACTAAACCGGGTTCGAATTTGTTGTAAGATGTGAGTTGATTTTATGCAGACGCCCCCTTCTGGTCCCCCCCCCCCCCAAAAAATAATCTCCCAAATGTGTGTACAAATAATTGCTGAATCACACTTTATGAATTCAACTGGACAGGCCACGAGATCTCGGCTCAGGAGCGTTTTAGAGTGTCACTCTTCTAGAAAGATCATTGAAAGTGGAGGTGATGTTTCTGCAGTTAATTTATCAACATAAGGGTGACTTTAATACGGAGGGGAAGTCACCCCTTAGTCGTAGTTTAATAGGGTGTAGCTCTCGAACAGACCACAGATAATGCACGATTGATTGTGAACAATAGACTTCTATCGTTTTACCCGCATACATAATCCTATCTAGGCATTCTTCATTTCTGCATTTAAGGGTTCCGAAGAACAGATTTCCTTTTTCGAAACTGATTACCAAGCTATGTATTTTCCCGTCAACTGATTCAGTTGCACTAACCTATGAAACATTTCAGAACATTTGAAGTGCAGACTTGCTTTAGTGAGAAATCCTATATAGGATATTCGGAAGCAAGGTCGCGATATTCAGACAAGCTTTTCTCGGAGCCCCAAATATGTAGTTTTAACGATACTCTAACCTTCTGGATACTCCAGTTTGGAAAATGGGCTTTACTGTATCGATTATTTTCCTGAAATGGGTTTATTGAGAATTTTAAAAATTCCATTAAAATATTATATTAAAATTGTCCGTCAATCACAATAAAGTAATATAAGATAATTAGATGGTTAAAATATTATCCTTTGTTCCGTATCGAGTACTCGATTTACATATGGAACATTCTCGACATGTTTCGGCTTTCATAGAGCCGTCATCAGGTGTATGTATATAAACTCTTAATTCAATTACTAATTTTTAATTTTCTTATCATTTCTTCGTTTTTCATTGTATCAACATTTATTGATGTGTTATATAACATTGATGTAATCGTATTGTCGGAGTGATGTTAATGCTGCGTATATTGGTCAGAGAAGTGATATCGAAGTTGTAAGAGGAGAGATCAGAAGTACAAACGTATCGGAGCGAGGTTGGTTATTGAGAGGTATAAGAGTTTATAACATACACCTGATGACGGCTCTATGAAAGCCGAAACATGTCGAGAATGTTCCATATGTAAATCGAGTACTCGATACGGAACAAAGGATAATATTTTAACCATCTAATTATCTTATATTACTTTATTGTGATTGACGGACAATTTTAATATATTTTAATACTATTTTTAAATAAAATCACAATATGACGCACCTACAATATCTTTAAAAATTCCGTTAAATAATTTGGAGCGTAATATGATAGACATGTTTCGCTGATGTTAACAGTGCAAGGAACGTATAAGAATTGCAGCCTGCGTTCAGAGAAGACTGACGATAAAGTTATAAACTATGACACGTAATTCGTTGTTACTAGAACGCAGAGGAAATACTCGACAATGAGTTTCGATCCCAGGACTCCGAAAGCGAGACATAAATGTGTAGGAATGTGCCCTGGCGATATTTACAGAGCCACAGGGTCACAAGTGGCTTTGATTCGGTTCATATACTGACCTCAGGTCATCATTCAGCTGCGTGCAACAACGACACATGATCTAAAGCACTGTTGTCCGTTTTGCTGGAAAATAAAAAGAGTTTGGTTGGATCTCTGCCTGTTGGTTACCGTCTTTGTTGCCTCTGTGGTTAGCGGCCTGAACGAACAGCTCTGTTCATCATAATTTAAAATTCATTCTTTGTCAGGGATTGATTTATTGATTTGGAAGTTATTTGTGGCTGTTAGGACGTCAGACATTTCAAATCAAAACTTAAACTAATCGTGATGAAACATTAACCTACATCTTAATGGTTTTATAACTTCGGTTTTCGGGTGTGAGCCGCCATGAATGTTTGGTTTTAACTAACGTTTCGGCAAGCATTGCGGTTGCCATTTTCAAGGTTGGTATATAGTGGGACGAGTTCTGGAGACTTTCTTCATACTTTCATGTTCTAACACCAGATGTCTACGTAATATTTACAACACGGTGAGTCGATCTTGTGGAATTATTTGAGCATAAAAACTTTTTAAACTTAGTTCCTTAAAATAGCCCTTGGCCTGATCTTTTCGTGTATTTTCCAATCCATCATTCATAAGTAATTCTGATATTCAAAGCTTTGTAACCTAAAAGTGTCGTCATAAAACATGAGCGCTTGAAAGGTGCTCCTTCGTGGCTTAGGGGCCGATATAGTAGTTGGCCCCTTGTAGCTCTCTGTGCAGTTTGTCTGGAGTCGTTCACATGGCGATTCCTGGTCGGCAATATTTAAGCCTTTCCTCATTGTTTGATGGCAGTTACGTAACTCTGATTGTTCACCCATTTAACCCATAGGTCAAGCCGAGGGTCGCCACCGCTATTTGTATCATCACATGTACAAATAATTACAGAACGTACGTGAGAGCTCTGTGAACTTCGTGATCATTTGTGTAGTCACATGCAAGTGAACTTGATTCTCATTCTGTCGCCACACGTAATAATAATATAGGAGGATGTTTTGGGAAGTCGATTAATAAATGTACTCCCGAAGAGACGTCTCCTGCTGTGTTATTATTCACACAATAACGGCCGTGTAGTCACAGTGACTAATAATTTGATCTTTATAATAACAATAAATTTTTCAAAATTTATCTGGGACTGTACTCATTCCGTTAACTTTGTAATATGTGTACGCAGCTTCGTACATTTTGTACGAATGTCAAATGTTATTTCTTAGTTTGAAAGAAAAATATAAGTCGAGATTGTTTTAAAGAAAAGTGTTGGAAAAGTTTGTGTGTAATTTTGGATTTTGTCAGAAATAAATTCTGCAATTTTACGAGTAGGTATTGTTAGAGTAATAAAATAAGTGAGGTTACGATGAGTGGGCGTGTAGCACGACTGGGGAGAAAGGAAATTAATAAATTAATCTGAAGAGGGAAAGCCTAATTTAAAGCATCAGTTGGAAGACTCTGAATGCAAGGATTCGATTGTGAAAGTGGAAGGTGGATGGAACTGGGTCTATATCGGTACTGAATTGTCTTAAAACCGGATTAATTTTGTATCAAAAGCCATGAAAATTGCATGTGTTTATATGGACCGTAGGAATTTCAGATGGCTGTTTCTAAAAACAGTTCCGTCTCGTTTGAGGGACGTGTTCTGACTTACCTTAGCAGTAATATTACTTAAACCTGTGCCATGTACATTACTTTATGGGATATGAGGTTTTTACGGCGGTGAGTTTGAAGATAGCCATCTTCAACATTACTTAGGGCCGGTTTATAGAAGAGAGGTTGTAGCCCGTGTGTTTTTTATGGCAAGCTGTAAGTTATGTTCCGTGATACAGTTTACAGATCCTAAAAGGACAGTGTTGATTTTAATTCTGCGTATTGGTTACTAATTATTTTTTAATAAATTATAAATAACATGTGTATAAATAGATAATTAATTAATTAGTGTTCTGTCTGACGACAGGTCCATATGAACAGGATCCTTCCATCCTTTTCTCGGACTGGGACCTGTTCATATACGTTCTTAGCAGATGATCCAGAAGTGGTTTGCCATTGCCTTCTTCTGTGTGTGAATGGAGTAATTGTTGGGATGCCACGGAGGAAAACTCCGTGTTGCCTAGACCTAGTTACTGTAAACTTTATTCATCATAAAAATAAAGTTTAAGTTACGATTTTTTATTACAATTTTTAAATATTATAAGTTTGATATTAAGGTTTATTCTTAGTTTTGGTTTTTATAAAAATAAAGTGAGATATATCCCACCGTTTGGTCTCGCCAGGAAAAAATAACTTATGATTACATCCGTCGTTAATGATAACTTTAAGAAACGAGAGTACCATATTAAAGGTTTTATTTATTTTGTGTATTTAAGAAAAGCAAACGAATTGCTTGATATTTATTCACCTGGAAATTTCAGTACATAATTTGAAGTTTGAGAAAGGCACGACAATATTGTGAATAATTTATTCCTGCTCGACTGGAATTTTTTGCTTCATTGCGCTTATAAATATAAATTAAACTGAAACAACTTTTGTAGAGACATTTCTCCCACCTCAGTTCTAATGATGATAGAGTAACTGATTCCTTCAGCAGTCAGGCAGTTGACAGTTACCTAGCCGGTCAGAAAATTACCTGTTTTGATGAATTCCGAAAGTTCAACAGCATATTTACAAAAAGCTGCCATCGACGTCAGTCTGGAGCTAGTTAAATCTAGTTCTCATCTTCAGAAAATATTGCTATGAAGATTCCTTTTAATATATTCCTATCTATGAATACATTTCTTAAAAGGTTACTTATTTTGAGATCTGTAAACCAAAATATTGCCTGGATTTCTATCAAAATTACGTGAACTTCTTTTATAATAACAACAAGTATAATTCTAAGCGAACATTGCAAATACTGAAAAGTTTTATGTAATGTTTTACATTCTGTAGTTACTGCGTGTTAGATTCAAATAGGTTTTTTATATACTTCCCTCAGGATAAGAGAACATACACCCATCTTATAAAGTTGAAATAAAAACATTTATTTATGTATTTTATTAAGTCGTTGGAGACGAAACTCAAGGTTAAATCGATTTGGACTGTATTGCAGCACGAATTTTATAATTCGGCCAATTTCCTGATGCGGACGACTGAAACAAATACGAGTATTACCTTACTGAGTACTAAATCAACCACAGAGAATGAGTAATTTAAAAATGGACGTCAGTCATATCGATTGGTCTCGTTGTTGACTTTCGAAAAGACGTGCTGTGTTATTCACACAAAATGGCTTCCATCGTTAGGGCTTCACTAAGAACAAACACAAGTCGCTGTGTTTGCTTGGCAACTTGTTTATTGATTTAATTGGTCAGGAGATGAAAATGTGATGATTAATTTCTATTTCAGAGACACTCCACTTTGCAGTGGACTGAATACTGAAATAAGAAAACCAGGTTAACGCATTGTCACATTCGGGGGTTCCTTTCTCTCTCTGTTTCTCTCACATGTCCTGTAATAAAAGTAGACCTATGGTCCTAATTTCTCTAGAAACTAGGAAGCCTATCACGTGACGGACAAGCTAGGTATTGATGTATCCACCTGCGTGTTATTTTCACTACACACCCGGAGTGAAACTACACACCTGTATAGACGCACGGAAAAAGTTGAATCAATGGAATCAAATCGATTTATGAACAACACTTTAACGTCCAATTACGTAAACGAACTCACTTCATGTCTCACGGTCCTTCTTTAAAATGTGTCAAGAAATATGCTTTCTGCGTGGAACCCAAGTTTCGTCATCGTTTTCACATTATATCTACATATCCTGAGCCTGTTAAATCCAGTTCATGTCATTTTACCTTAATTAAGACTAATTTCAATATCTTACGATGTATGATTATGTGTTCGTAGTGGTCCCCCGAGATATTCTGATGAATATTGTGCAAGAATTTAAATCTTTTTCCCATACGTGATACATGTTTCTTTTTATTTCGTAAATATTAACTCTTTAGAGCACATGCTGTCTACATATACCACATTTTTTTAAACATTCAGTTACTTTGAATTTTGCTCTCTACATTATGAGATCCGAATGAATAGCGGATATTTCCCTGAACATCAATTGACCAATTACTCTCTGTAATGGCATGCATTTTATTTATTTATTGTTAACTGCAAGTGGGTTTTTACCCGGTGGCAGTGGTCCTACAATAAGACACAAAACAATAAGACA
>NW_019060089.1:779507-795466 GCF_000696155.1 Zootermopsis nevadensis
ACAACAAAACAATGAGACACAACAAAAACAATGAGACACAACAAAACAACACACCAGGACACAGGACCTGAATTTTTAATTTATTCATTCACCTCCCTGTTACGTCATCTCTCTCAGTTCCAACTGCTCTTAGCACGAATTATGGTGCAGCATCAGTAAATAAGTATTAAATATAATTTGTTCGTCAGGTGTTTCCGCGGTCTAAGTAGGGTTGTCGCACCGAATGCGTGTCAGCTCTGTCCTGTGTGCTTGCGTGTAGCCTAAATGCAGGCTCATCTATCTCTGAACATTTGACTCAGTCGAGGTTCGAACAGAGAGCGCCTGGTGACTGATGTGCTAACCTGCTCGGTTAGGCATGGACAGGGATTGGAGTAGGTGACATAGTTGACTGTTTTCGCAAGAAAAGTAGGAGAAATAGTGCAAAACGATGAATAGAATGTGAGGACGATAAAGATATGGAAGATGTCCTCAAGTGACAGGTTTCCGGACTTCGCAAGACGGCGGCTGCCGGATATTAGACCTATAGGTTAAATGAGCTGAAGATTGTTTCAGGCAATTGCTGCAATGGTCAAGCGATGGCAAAGGGCACAACATCCGCAAGCAGCTGCAGGAACATTCACTTTATTGCAGACGTCTGCACTGCAGGATCACGTCGTGCGGAAATTCTCTGCAAGGCGATCGCTTGCCCGTGAGATTTTTGACGTAAATACGTCTATATTTTAGGGTCAGTGTCATTCGGCAAAAATGTGTTACGAAAAAGTGTAACTTCATTATGTTACTTAGGAAACCTCATCTGTTTACTCGGAATTGTTGTTACCTATAAAACATTACATTACCTTACCTGGACTTGTAATCCTGGGGGTCTTGGGTTCGATTCCCGGTGGTGCCCGAATTTATAACTTGTGTTGGGCAAGGCCGTGGTCTAGGCAACACGGAGTTTTCCTCCGTGGCATCCCAACAATTACTCCATTCACACACAGAAGAAGGCAATGGCAAACCACTTCTGGATCATCTGCCAAGAACGTATATGAACAGGTCCCAATCCGAGAAAAGGATGGAAGGATCCTGTTCATACGGACCTGTCGTCATTACTCGGCATTGTTGTTACCTATAAAACATTACATTACTTTACATTACATTCATCTACCACAGACCCATCTTAAGCGTAACTAATTCAAGTTAAATAAGCAAAGTCTTAATCAAACTTATCTCAATTGTAAAGCATGTATAAAGGAAATATTTAGAATAAAGCCAATATATAAACTTCCTCTCCGTATAGACGTATTTACGTCAAATTCTCCGGAACCGTGGTTCCACTGACAACGAAGACATAGGATTTGGTGTTTTCATGGCGGTAAGCAGAATGACTGCACGGTTTTAAGCGGATAAAGCATTTGTATAGAGATCTCAGCTGATGAAATGATGAATTCGGAATGTGGCTGTCTTCTGGAATGTAGCGCCATGTAGTCTGGTAAACTTTTCCCCGCCGTTTCAGAGATCCTTGCTGCCTCCTTCATCAGGGCGATGAGATAGAATAAAAATTAAATTTTCTGAACATCTTTTAGTGTGTAGGTACTTCTCATACCAGATTTAATAGAAGATGGTTTCGAAGTCCGAACGTCATTTGCAGTCACTTCTTCATCGTATTAGGAGAAATTCCCAGTTTCAGTGTTCGGAATTCAAAGAGGTAACAATTCTATCACTTCATAGACTTTTAAACCTATGCAGTTGACGAGGCATCGTTAAATAATGTTACAGTAAGGTCACCAATATCGTTTCAATCGGTTTCCTGCGGGGATTTAAAACTATAGTTGAGTGACGTCACCGTTGCCCTGAGAACAAGATGTCGAGTTTACCAGGAGACGCCATGACGTGTGAAACATGGCTACCAACTTCCTGGCCTGAGTCGTGTGTTTTGCCGTGAGAACCGCCAGGTGGCACATTGATCGCTCCGCCTCGGGAAGGTTCCGGTTAATCTCCGACTTCCTGTGCATCTCAAATTATTTACGTGGACTAATAACAGATTTGCATGGACTCCATTCGTGATGACATGTCCATGCGTTATCGGCTGTGGTAGTTTTGAATTCAAGGTAATATGTCGGAGTATGTCCTGAATTATTCAAGATTTATAATTGAAGTTTTGCATGGACGCAGCATATATTGTTCATTCGTGACGATGTGTCCATGTCGGGTCTCTTGAACAAAGGAATATGCACATCTCAAAATATTTATAAAAGCGATTAACCTTTCCAGCGAGGAGGAATAGGGAGGTTAGTCAATTATTATGGGGAATAGAAGACGAAAAATCAGAATAATTTTGTTTTTAAAAGTAGGATTTGAGGCTCTCAAACCGGCGAGTACAAAAATGACCGTCTTTTGGGTTGTAGCGCTGTGTAGTCTTGTAGAAGATTACCAGAGTTTCAGAGGTCCCTGCTGCCTCTATTAACAGGGTGATGTATATGGTTTTTATTTATTTTTTTAGTGAAGGAAGTCTTAGATGAACTGGTCCTCCGTTCGAAGAGTCTCGATGATAATTTAAAGAACCTTTTAAAAAAAAAGGGAAAATAAAATGATCAGATAGAATAAATAAGGCCGAGAAGAAAATATAAAATGAATAAGTAAGAGGGATATATATTATTTAAATCTTGTCCGTCTAATCACAATAAATTCTTATTAAATATTAAAATATTACAATAATTAACATTTAAAATATTTAAAATATTAAATGATGTTCTTTATCGAAATATTCGATTTACATTAGAAATGTAAATCGAATATTTCGATAAAGAACATCATTTAATATTTTAAATATTTTAAATGTTAATTATTGTAATATTTTAATATTTAATAAGAATTTATTGTGATTAGACGTACAAGATTTAAATAATATATATTTATTATATCACAATATGACGCAACTTTATCATCTCTTAAACAAGTAAGAGGGAGAAAGATAACAGTACACTGATCAGGGTGGTAGCTCAGGGCAATTAGCAAGACGCGTTTAATTATTCAGATGGACAGACGTTGCTGTGGCCTTAAGAACAATAAATCGGGCGGGACAGTTGAAGATACACTTCAATTAAACTGTTGATGCTAAAAATTCGATGCGATGTTGGGTAAACATAACCCCGGGTTAATGTCGAGGAGCTGGATTCACATTGGCTGACAATGAATTCAGCTTCAATTGGCTAACACGTCTCGAAGCAGTTGATGGCTCTGGTGGAAAAAGGATGCAGCTCCGTTCGCACCGAAGTGGTTACAGAAGACGAATTATAAGGCGATGAATCAAGCCTCAGCGCTAAACGTCACATCCGCGGGTGCTGATTGTGCCTGGGTTCAAGATACTTTTGTGCCTGAAGGTCCCTTGTTGGTTGATAAATCTGAATTCTACTACGAACCGTTCTCACACGTTATGAGCTACAACATTTTTGCACCAAACTCTTCAGTTGCTACGACGTCAGTTGATTTGGTCTCCTCAATCCAACACCACAGGGTGAACACAAAGTTTCGTACAAATGCGAATCAACTTCTTGAGGGTCCATATTTCTATTCCGAAAGCTGCCTGTCACAATATAAACTGCGGCTGTACGTCAAATGCTGCAGATGCCCGAGAGAGAAGTCCGAAGAAGCCTCTTGCAAGAGGTAGAACAGGTTTAACCTATTTATTTATTGTTTATTTAACGACTGTATCAGCAGCTCAGACTATAAAGCGTCTTATGGGAGGATCATTAATTAGTGATGATTTTGAAAGGATGTAGTAGAAAACGAAAGTGGTTAAAACGTCACCCTGATGATGGAGGCAGTATGACCTCTGAAACGTTGGTTAACATCGGCCAGACTACACAGCGCAACAACCCAGAAGACAGAAATCTTCATACTCTGATGACGGAGGCAGTATGACCTCTGAAACGTTGGTTAACATCGACCAGACTACACAGCGCAACAACCCAGAAGACAGAAATCTTCATGTATAGATCAACTGAAAAGTTTTCTCCTTTTAAATTCGACTGCGTTTTGCAAACCAAAGGGACTTTCAAATGCAAATCAAAATCCTTAACCCGCAATTTTACATTTTTAAATTACTGTGTTATCTCTCCGTATGTGCTATACATTACTGTGTTATCTCTCCGTGTGTGCTATAGTTTCGTGGTCTCCCTTTCCAAGGTGTGTGTTTTTAATGGCCACCCCGAGCTCGGAGTTATTTTGCGGCAAATGTACAATTGTCCGCTTTTGAGGGCAGGTGTGCAGCCGTTCTTACAGCTTAGTCCTCGTGACTGTGACATAGTTCCCTGTAGCACGTGCCACCCACTCGCAATTTGACGACGTTCACTTGTCTTTCTTCATTCACAAACATCTGCACTTGTTTTTGTGTGGCTCATTGAGGTAACCAGCGTCTTCCATTGAGAAATGTTTCTCTGTTTACTACGAACAATTGAAGCACGCTTTCTGAATGGAGTAATGAGACCCAATTTGAAGTTAACAGCTCTGGCAAAAACAATGAGAGCTTGTAATTGTGGCTCTGGTCAGGCAGCGTGTAACTCTGTAGTAAAGAAATGTTCAAACTGATCCAAAAATTCTCCGACCGTAAACTTTGCCATGGCCACCGCGATCTCCGGACCTTACCCCGTCAGATTTGTTTCTCTGCTGATTTTTCAAGGAAAGTGTTTATTTAAATAACCGACGAAGCTTGAAGGAATGGGACACGATATTGAACACACTGTTGCCAACATTGACCCAGAAATACTTTGTAAAGTTTGCACGAAATACAACAAAAATGGTTTAAGCTTATCGTCGAGAAGACGGTGGACGTTTTTGACATATGCTGTAAATCTGTTCTGTTTAGTTTTTTAGAACAAATACAAATTAATTATTCGGTTTTGTCCGTCTAATCACAATTATATTTAAAATTTACAAATAAGATAATTAAAATATCATTTTATGTTCCACATCGAATAATCGATTTACATTTGGAACAAATTATCTTATTTGTAAATTATAATATAATAAATAATCGATTTACATTTGTTCCAAATGTAAATCGATTATTCGATGTGGAACATAAAATGATATTTTAATTATCTTATTTGTAAATTTTAAATATAATTGTGATTAGACGGACAAAACCGAATAATTAATTTAATATTTGATTCACAATATGACGCAATTATACTATCTTATGAACAATTACAAACTAAAAATCAAATCGTATTACTTATTATAATTGATGTAACCAAGGGTTACAAATACTGTTAATGTTGGGGTTGCGTTTTAAATGGAACTCTCTATATAAGAAGCTCCTCGTAACACCGCCATCTCCTTTCTTTAAAACTCTCTCCTATTTTTATCTAAATATTACGCACAGCATATTATTGTCAAATCCCTCCATTATCTTAGTCTCTGTTTATCGTTTGTGGTAAGAGACACCATTTCAGTCATACAAACAGCAGGTAAACTTATAATTTTGTTCATTTTGATCTTTATATTTTCAGATAAGAAGGTAAAGTCCTTCCTTATTATTAAACATCACGCTATGAAGTCGTGTGGGATAGTGGAGGTATACCTCCATATATTCTCTTTACGTAGGCACAAAATTGAGGTGAGTGGTCAGTTTCACAACCCAACCACTTCACATCCGCGGATAGGGACTCTGTTTTCCTTTGGATTGGGAGCTGGAGGGGCCTTAAAGCCGATTTGGGGTCAGACTAAGAAAAGAAAAAGTTTAATTCTTCCGGGAATCGAACCATGTGCGTTCAGGTCGTAGTCAGTCACGAAACTAAACTACTGGAACATGCACGATAACACTGTTAATCAGTTGTTTTTTTATGTGTGTCTCGGGTTCGATTCCCGGCGGTGCCCGAATTTATAACTTGTGTTGGGCAAGGCCGTGGTCTAGGCAACACGGAGTTTTCCTCCGTGGCATCCCAACAATTACTCCATTCACACACACAGAAGAAGGCAATGGCAAACCACTTCTGGATCATCTGCCAAGAACGCATATGAACAGGTCCCAGTCCGAGAAAAAGATGGAAGGATCCTGTTCATATGGACATGTCGTCAGACAAAATAAAAATACGTGTGTCGGCCTGTTTAAGTATCCTGTCCATGTACACCAGATAAATATGCAAATAAATAACGGACTAGACAAATTCTATAGGATGTAATGGCAGTGAAGGTCTCCATTCATTAGTAGGTCTGTTTGGAATTTAGGCCTAGGCTTATCAATAGGGAATATATAAAAGTAGGCCTGTGTATGACGTCACTGGCCTGGCCTTCTCATCTTCTACCGCTCGACGCTGTTTACACTGAAGCACCGACTCATCTTATGTAGTTATGTTTTATAAAGCAACTTGTAACCGGACCCCAGAAAGCTTGTTGTCTAAATACATAGCTAGCTTTGTAAAGAAGGAATTTTTATGTTGGGAGGTTGCCTCTGGATTAACTCTGTCTGGTTGAAAAGTTTCTGTCATCCCGTCAGACGAAGTAATCTGTCAGACCGTAGACGTTTTCAAGAAATCTTTTACCGTAACAGCAACCAGACCCAAAGAGACGACATGTCGCTGGGCACTGAAAGTTCGGATGGCGGACAACTCGCGTTTAGAATATATTTCCGACAGTGAAGCTTCCGAACATCTTGAGTTTAAGAACTATAGAATTTGTGTCATAACGCAATTGCTCGCGGTATATTAGGTCATCAGCCGTATAACTAAATGACTAATTACTTAATTAATAACAATATACCTGATAAATTAGCTATCTAACTGGGTAATCAGTTAATTAACGTGGTACATGAAATTTGTCGAGGAATGTATATTCTGTCTGTAAAGATAATTTGTAACTGTTATAGATCTGAAAAGTCCATCGCTTTGTCTACAGAAAGCTACCATCTGATTCTACACAGCTTACTCAATGCAGTTCCTAGACCTCTTCTTAAATCTTACATATCGAAGATTCAACCCAGGTTCCTCAAGCAAACGTTGGTTTTATCCGTGTCACTGCTACTAGGGATTTACTCTGAGTGCATTCTTCAATTACCAACCATTCACACGGCGGTTTAAATTAAGTTTCATGTAAAACATTTTTCCCAATGAAATGGAGATAGGCACTTGTTGCACCCAAATCTGCTGGTATATTTTGATGAATGAATTGAGGTTAGTGAGAAGAGAGTTAGAAAAATACAAGCAATTGTCTTCAATAAAAATCTCTCTGAAAGTACACGAGCAACCGCTTGTAGAGACCACAAACTTCCTCGAACTGAATGAGACATATTCAGTGAGAGATTATGTAGACTCGTCTATCCTGCGCTCTTCTGTACGAGTTGTAGGCCTCATTCTAAAGATCCGAGTTTCTCTCAGCGGCTAGTATGTAGACGGCTGTCTTCTATGATCTACCGCCGTGCAGATATTGATTCATGTTACAGAGGAGTTTAGTTATTACATCATCAGGACGATCAATGAATACCAGACTACATTGTGCTGTCTCCCGCAAGACAGGCGTCTTTTTCATCCTTAATTTGTTGAAAACAATACTTTAATAATACGAATAGGGGAACGTAGTATTAGGGTATCAACGAGGATAATATTAAAATTGAACTTTATGGAGCAGAGTTTCACAATGTAAATTTAACTGGTTCAGTGTAGGGTCCAATCTCAAGCTGTTCTGTATACTGTAATAAACTTTCGGGCTTTATAAAAGCAGGAAAGTTCTTTGGTCACTCGAGAATTAACTTTTAAACAATAATCTTTACCATGGAGTTAGGTAGTTAAGATGTTTAACACTGGTATTAAATTCCTTTGATAGAACATGATCCAAGTTTACACTTCCCTAAGATCCATCTCCTTCTTCGTCTGCCCAGTGGTAGTTTTCCAGAAGGATTCGCTACTAAAATCCTGCATGCATTCCTTGCCTTCCACCATACGTGCGTGCTTTATGTTCAGCCAATCGGAGCCTCCTAGATTTCACTACCATCACAATTCACGCAGCTTCTCGTTATGCAATATTCTAAATTCCCCACATGATTTATCCCTCCTAGGTCCAAATATTCTCTTAAGCATCCTGTTTTCAAACACTATTAGATAACAGTGATATATTAAGAATTGATTGCACACAAACATTCGTAATTAACTCTATTCGTATGTACTAATACAGACAACGTCTCGTAGGCTACAAATCGTAAATGTTATTTCTTCTTAAGATGGATGTTTTCTGGGTTGTTGCTCCGTGTAGTCTGGTCGATGTTTACCAACGTTTCGGAGGTCATACTGCCTCCATCATCAGGGCGATGAGTATGAAGATTTCTGTCTTCTGGGTTGTTGCGCCGTGTAGTCTGGTAGAAGTTTACCGACGTTTCAGACGTCCTCCATCATCTTACCTTTTAGCGCAACATTTGCTATTTAAGTAAATGCCTATACATTTCTACAAATAAAACCCAGAATACAGTTGTGATGGTCTTAGATTGTACGTTTATTATAGCTCTTGAAGGTGAGAGACCAATGTTTACACCTGAAGTGTTTGCCACCCAGCATACAGCCCCTTCAGTGGCCTCGAATCCAGCATCAGCGATCAGTGACTTGAACGACAAGTTTCTACCATACTTGGTAACGATCCATATTAATAGAGTGGCGTTGCTAACAGCTACATTACGAGGAATAGAACCGGCTTTGCGATCAACTCAATTAGCGAGACTGGTCATTGGATTCGGTCTCGTGGGGTGACGACTTTCTTAACTGTGTACCATTGCGTTAACTCTTGATGAATATAATAGACTGATAATGAATTTGTTGAAGAGCGCCGTATCAGCCAAGAAGATGCTTCTTGTGCAGTGCGTCTGGTTAGTTAGTTTAGTTAAATCACAGACAGCAGGTGACTTTAACAGTTACTGTGGCCCGCGGGCTGCATGTGGCCCTCGCAACATTTTTATGTGACTAATCACATGGATTGGGGAATTTGCCAATGCTAGAACAGAAATACTTTTGTGAAACCTAGGAACACATTGATGTAAATATATACGCATTTTCTAAGAGTAAGGACTAACAATTTCAAATATAAATACCAAGTCAGATAGAAATGTTGTAGGTTTGTAACCTTAGAAAGATACGTTGTTCCTTTGTTCAGACAATATGACGTAGAAAGAAAATATTAAAATTATTGTGGTTTTAGAAACTGAAGTCTAATCAAAATTAACAGTGATTTAAAATCAAAACTGTCTCAAAGCTGAAACTCAACGTTTTAAAAATTAACTCACTTGTGTGGGGGTAATACAGCTATTATCTGTATAAGATTTGAGGTTTTCACAGCGGTGAGTATGAAGATTTCTGTCTTCTGGGTTGTTAACCGACGTTTCAGAGGTCATACTGCCTCCGTCATCAGAGTATGAAGATTTCTGTCTTCTGGGTTGTTAACCGACGTTTCAGAGGTCATACTGCCTCCGTCATCAGAGTATGAAGATTTCTGTCTTCTGGGTTGTTAACCGACGTTTCAGAGGTCATACTGCCTCCGTCATCAGAGTATGAAGATTTCTGTCTTCTGGGTTGTTAACCGACGTTTCAGAGGTCATACTGCCTCCGTCATCAGAGTATGAAGATTTCTGTCTTCTGGGTTGTTAACCGACGTTTCAGAGGTCATACTGCCTCCGTCATCAGAGTATGAAGATTTCTGTCTTCTGGGTTGTTAACCGACGTTTCAGAGGTCATACTGCCTCCGTCATCAGAGTATGAAGATTTCTGTCTTCTGGGTTGTTAACCGACGTTTCAGAGGTCATACTGCCTCCGTCATCAGAGTATGAAGATTTCTGTCTTCTGGGTTGTTAACCGACGTTTCAGAGGTCATACTGCCTCCGTCATCAGAGTATGAAGATTTCTGTCTTCTGGGTTGTTAACCGACGTTTCAGAGGTCATACTGCCTCCGTCATCAGAGTATGAAGATTTCTGTCTTCTGGGTTGTTAACCGACGTTTCAGAGGTCATACTGCCTCCATCATCAGGGCGATGAAGATGTCTGTCTTCTCGCATGTTGCTTCATTCTGAGATATCATTGAACTACGCGGGGCAACATACTCGCTCCCATTTGACGCAGCGTCAAACACTTTCTGTCCTCTCGCTTTCATCCCTTTTTCCAAATCGTTAAGGCAGGCATTCGCATTCTGTGGGACTGGTTAGGTAATACCCTGTACTTCGCGCAACCCGAAGATCATTGCCGTGTTCGAAAGAGCTGGTCTGAACCAGTTAAATGTGCATTTCCAATTTATAAAGGCCACATTTTTTTTTTTTACTTTAATTGTCAATAGATTTCAGAATATCATATTTGTCGCTGATATTATAAAATTAAAGTTTTTTTCAAATTAGAAGCAGTCTCTGCCTCTTACCGAGATAACACGTCTATAGCAATTTTAAAGCCGATGTATGTATAAGTCTAAATTTACGTTTATGGTCATAGTCACTGCTCAAAAAGTAATTACCTATTTATTATCACAGATTATCAAATTTTAACTACAATATAAATATCACCCAACGTGCTCTGTCATGGCGGGAAAATAACTCCAGGAATTTCATTCCTGACGAAATGAGGGTGATAGGCATAATGAGAAATAGAGAAAAGGGTCGCAACTTGAGGTCCGCATCGATCACACTGCCATAGTCGTAATGGTTGGTATTTGTGACGTGTCAGGAAGCGGACACACACCGCAGTTGTCACATTGCAGCTGTCCAGCACTGAATTAGCATAAACACAGCCTGTCCCATAACCTGCGTCTTCGTTTTGGTGTCTGTAAAGTAAGTGATGAAAAATTGTCACAGATGTTGTGGAATGGAACTCCAGCACAGAAAACACTTTCTTGGGTTAAGTCGCAATTTTAATGCAACGTCAGCTTAGGGCATGTATGGGTCATTGTTAGAGTTAACATCATTTCTTAAGCTTAAGAAAGTTTTGGAACAAAGAAAAGCAGGTTTGCTCTCTTTGAAACGAGATTCTTAAAGTGCAGGCACCACAGAAAAGTGGAGTACACAATTTTTAAATAAGTAAGCTGTTAATTCATGTTATTATTTATTATTATTTAGTGTTGTGTCTGACGACAGGTCCATATGAACAGGATCCTTCCATCCTTTTCTCGGACTGGGACCTGTTCATATGCGTTCTTGGCAGATGATCCAGAAGTGGTTTTGCCATTGCCTTCTTCTGTGTGTGAATGGAGTAATTGTTGGGGTGCCACGGAGGAAAACTCCGTGTTGCCTAGACCACGGCCTTGCCCAACACAAGTTATAAATTCGAACCCGAGACCCCAGGATTACAAGGCCAGCGTTCTAACCGCTAGACCACCGTGGTTATATAATTCATGTTACTGAAATTATAGTTCTGTAGATTGGTGATTGTTTCTTCATATAGGCGTGCATCAAATACTGATGTTTGATTATTCACTTTATTACAGAACGTTGTTTCTACTCTAAATTTTATTTTGTACAGCGTTGAACAAACCTCGTAAAATGAATTAATGGTGATATTTAAAGTTTAAAAGAATTCTCTCATAGCCCATTTATTTCCAGAATTCGCCGGAAGAGACTGAAGAAAACCTCGAAAATTATCTTGCCGTAATAATGACGAGATTCGCCCCGGTTCCTTCTCGAATGCTCTCGAACGTGCTCGGTTATTGATGCTGAATGTTCGGTATGTTTTGTTATTATCATCATCATCGAATCATCAGGCCTGCGTTTTAATCGTCGTGTTGAGGTTGAGGGGCCCGGTGTCCATGCCATCTCCAGCTTCTCCACAGCCCTCACAAACGCCCCTCGCGCGACACGCGACGCCATATGTGAAACAGGGCGTTGTCATGCTGGCAATAAATTTAACTCTTTGTGCATAATTTTGATTGCATCAGATCGTATCTTAATTGATTAAAGAGGCGAGTCATATGCAGGCTTCAGTTCTGCGGGCATTGAAACTTTGCGAGCTCTTCCTCAGACAGTGAACGTCGTTTGAAGTATTTTATGTTTACGATGATACAGGTTTTGGCGCTATGTAGACTCGTCGATAGATGGTATCGTTTCAGACCTGAAGATGGAGGCAATGTGTTTCTCTGAAACGTTAGAATCTACAGACCACTCGAACATAAATAGTTAATTAATAGAATGAAGGGCTTAATTGATTAACTAACTCTTAAATCAATCATTCTCAATATTTCTGGTTCACAGACCGATAAAATAACATTTCCATGGTCAAATGTAAAACACTTGTTCGTCTATGAATATTTCACGTTTTACAGTAGGAATAATGGCGATCGTTCTGATCATGGGGGCAGTAAACACCTCTGAAACGTCGGCTAGTTTCTACGAGATTACACGACTCAACATACCATAAGAAATCTTGATGTCGTTTACTTCCATTCTCCTTATATTAACTCGCGAGGTTTTCATGGTGACTCAGAAGAAATTTTGTTTGTTTGACGTGAAATATAGCGGTCCTTCCACGTGTCTCACTACTCTCCATAAGCACCGCGCTCTTACTTTGTTTAATTTTGTTTCATAATTAAGCGGTTGTAAAAGTTCATAGAAGAAATTATCCTACCTTATTGCTTACACAGCAACATGTATTAAAAGTTTTACAACGAATTAATCAAATAATTAAATGAATTATCGATTATACCATCTAAGAACGTTTATAATAACTTAATAATTTAACCCATTAGAAACTTTATGAAAGTTTATCTGAATACAAGGAAATTGTATAGGTGAATACGTAACATGACGATATTCATTCTGGCTACATGATCTGGTAATGATGTACTGGTTAAATCAAGAGGAATCTTTCCATCATTATATGCTTTTCGATCAACTCATTGATTTTATATTAAAGCCTCGCTATAAATCCCGTGTAATATATTATTAGTGTGATGCTCTTTGAACATGGAAAGGAACGTTTAGTCATTTGCTTACAGATTGGGTGCTGTCGTATATCAGCTTTAAACGCCATTACAAAATGTGAGATCCTAATGTCTTGACTTACGTACATATTTCACTGTATTTCGTCAAATACAAACTGCATCAAAAGATATTTTACAGAAAAGGTGCACGTCTATGAACTCTAATATTTTGCGTCATGAATAGGACAGATATGCTTCGGATCTTATTTCGAATCTTACTCCGGGCAATGAACGCATTTTTCTCTTTATATCGATATCCTGGGGTCTCGGGTTCGATTCCCGGCGGTGCCCGAATTTATAACTTGTGTTGGGCAAGGCCGTGGTCTAGGCAACACGGAGTTTTCCTCCGTGGCATCCCAACAATTACCCCATTCACACACAGAAGAAGGCAATGGCAAACCACTTCGGGATCATCTGCCAAGAACGTATAGGAACAGGTCCCAGTCCGAGAAAAGAATGGAAGGATCCTGTTCATATGGACATGTCGTCAGACAGAACACTAAATAAATAAATGGCCGTAATAGTGTTCTTAAGGTTATTATTAGTGTTCTGTCTGAGGACAGGTCCATATGAACAGGATCCTTCCATCCTTTTCTCGGACTGGGACCTGTTCATATACGTTCTTGGCAGATGATCCAGAAGTGGTTTGCCATTGCCTGCTTCTGTGTGTGAATAGAGTAATTGTTGGGATGCCACGGAGGAAAACTCCGTGTTGCCTAGACCACGGCCTTGCCCAACACAAGTTATAAATTCCAACCCGAGACCCCAGGATTACAAGGCCAGCGTTCTAACAGCTAGACCACCGTGGCGCAATTACTCCATTCACACACAGAAGAAGGCAATGGCAAACCACTTCTGGATCATCTGCTAAGAACGTATATGAACAGGTCCCAGTCCGAGAAGAGAAAAGGATGGAAGGATCCTGTTCATATGGACCTGTCGTCAGACAGAACACTAAATAAAATAAATCGATACGTTGTGATACGCCGATCTCTGGTACAATGAAACCTACCATATGTCTAGAACAGTTGGCATAATCCTTTCAGAAATAATTATGAGGACCTTATTCTTAGCTGCAATCCGCTTGAAGATAGAAACTGACGCTTCAAATGTGCTCACTGCCTCCTTATTTAAGGACTGTCTTCTGAGATGTTTCGTAGAAATTTCAGAGGTGCTAACTGCCTCCATCATCAGGGCCTGACTGTGGACAAACAACTTGGTGACAGTGGAAATTGTGGCCAATCCATTCTGAAAATACTTATTTATTTCAGTTCTGGTCAGTAGTTGAAGTCGTGCATTCTAGTTCGTAATCAGTGGCGTTTTTAATTAGTAGTAGAATGTCGATTTCCTGGAATTATACTTCGCCCACACGCCATGTTGATTTCCGGTAGCGTTCCAAACTAAACTAAAGTTTCAGGAATCCGTTAAACTGAGTTTCGTGTTAACAACAGTTACATAACGATCGCTTTATGTGTGTAAAAGAACGGAGTTTTGTATGAAACCGTGGTATTCAGATTTATTAAACCGATTTAACGCGACTGGATTTACCTGTGTATGAACCACGTAACTCATCTGACAGAGAGTTTGTGAAATCTTAGTGTTTGTGACAATCTGTTTCTCACGTAACTGATCTGACAGAGAGTTTGTGAATCTTAGTGTTTGTGACAATCTGTTTCATATTCTGTGTATCTTACTACTGCTCGCGGCGCTTAGAATGGTGAGCCGCTGAATTAAAAGAGTCATATATGAGTCTGTTTTGTTGAACGTCTAAATCACGGAGTCGAATTGGAAAACACGTTGAGGCTGCCTTGAATTCCGTCACGCTCCCGGTAATAACATCTTATTTACAGCTCCAGTGGAAAGGCTCTCGGAACGAGTAGTTATCTTGAAGCCGGTCAGAGATGTCTGTTTTACAAATTCAGAAGCCTAGTTTACAAAGAGGGACATAGAATTTTCAATCCTCTGTGATAACACGATTTTACAATTTATTTTGAAATAAATTTTTTATGATAGAATAGCTAATATTTAGGCCTATATTAACAGTTTATAGATGATTCATGAACATTATTTTCAGTTATAAGATTTGGTTTTAATACGTGTTCATTTCACATAAATTCATAAAATAAATGCATTTAGGGACTTTTTTATATGTCAAATCCATCCGTTCGTTACACTTCAGAAAGCACTAGGTGAATTTCGATAAAATTTGGTATTGATCATTTTTAACAAAATTCTTGACTGTATTGGTCTAATGTAAATTCCACTATGAAGGTGACGTTTAGCCAATAATTTTGCCAGAAACGGTTGATATCCAGAAGAAAGTTTGTCAACAGCGCAAATCTATACCAACATCTCCTTGAGTTTTGTTTTAATTATTTTATTTGTGACAGGTTCAGGTGGAACGTAGTTTTGTCTAAAGAAACAAGGAAATGTAGGTTATGTTTTGGCAATTTGCAGACATTTGCATATCCTGTTAAACAACATCAAGACGAACTTTGCAGACTCACAGGTAACCTTTGCACTTCTCTCTCAAAACAAACACTGACTGGACTTGTTCATTTGTTTCCTATTCACTCTTGTAAAGACACGAAGTAGAATTGTTTTATAGGCAAACCGCTAGAAGTTTGGACATCGCCTTCGTCTCGGCCGAAGCCGACTTACAGGTCGGTTATAAGACGGATTTTGAAGAATTAATTTTATTTTCCTTCTACAACACAGTACGAGGTGCGATCGGAAAGTTTAAAGACTGTGTCAATAGAGGGCAAACCGGATGTAGTACGAGCTTCTGCCGCTAGGGGGTGCGGCCTACATTCATAGTGAATCAGTGTGCCAGCCGGCATCATCGAATTAGCATTTGTTTCTTAGTTACGGGCGTTTTGGTAGTGCATTACACCGACCCTCCTGCGATTTCGGAATGGCGTGGGCATCAAATTTTGCCAAAGACTCGCCAAAACGGCTAAGGAAACCTATGAAATGCTAAAGCAAACATTTGGGGAGTCCGCAAACTTTTGTGTGGCATTCACGTTTTAAAAATGGCCGAACCTCTGGCG
>NW_019060089.1:803245-814653 GCF_000696155.1 Zootermopsis nevadensis
ATTATTGTAATATTTTAATATTTAATAAGAATTTATTGTGATTAGACGGACAAGATTTAAATAATATATATAGTCCACTTGTTCACAGCGCCTTCAACCCAGGACAATAACAACAATAAATGATAAGCGAGAAGTAATTATACTCTGCATTTCACGGTTTACGATGTAACGATGTAATACTTGTCTTGGTTTCAGTCACCAAAGCAAAGATGCTTTCATTTCTTAGCTTTCTTCGTTCTAAGGGACTATATTTTAATGAAGTCTCTGATATCATATTGTTACCCACTCGTTGTACGTGTCCAGACATTTTTCTCATTAATCGTGTAATTTTTATTAAAAATAATACGCGTAGCCCTAATTTATAGCATTTTTGCACATAGACTTCTATTGAAAGTTCCACAACCCTCGCCTTATATAAAAACCTGCTGTATAGAAGTTTAGGACTGGTCATCATCTTAAAATTGTTTTTAAATATTTTACATAAGACTGATTTTGATCCAAAATGCTTCCCTATAGTACCTACATGTGGTTATTGCTTTATAGGTTAAGAGCCATGTCCATAACTTATTGGGTTTTTTTTAAATCGCTTTTGTTTCAAACGCCACATGTGGCCTCTCATGTCTTCCCTCCCCTGCCAGTGACATATGCGTGATATGATCTGAATTGTTGCAATTAGCGGCTGTCGTGTTTTGTTATTGTTGTGTAATTGTTCGCTCTGTGTGACGCTAGTTCAGCGATAGTACGCAGATTAGACAATTTAGGAACGACTTATCGCGAGAACATCAACGCATGGACACATCTGGCGCCCGTGAACAGCACAATGGAAATGTGTCTGGGTTACGTGTTATTAACACCATATAAAACGTGTTAGGTCGTGTCGGTTCACGCATTTCTCTGCGGATTCCGGTGTCTGTGGAGACAAAGAAGATTCTTCATTTAGGCCCACAAACTTCGACATTATACCACAGTTTAGTATAATGTATCCTCAGTTCTTTGTCACACGTAAACGTTTTATAATAATTATTAATAGTATTTTATCTAGATCTGATTACTTTCCAAATATTTACATTTTTATCTCAAAACTGCTGACTAGAAAAGCTTTTTGTTAAGTAAAACTGAATTTGAGGTTTTCACTGCGGTGAATACGAAGATGGCTGTCATCCTGATGATGGAGGCAGCAAGATCTTCTTAAACGTCTATCAGATTACATGGCACAACAACGCAGAAGACCACAATCTTCACTGTATATTATGTGGGATGTAGGATCTGTCCATTTATAGAATATTTCATCTGTTGAATATCTGAATAGATATTGTTTGACGTCTATAATAAATTGATATAATTGCGTCATATTGTGAGTTAAAATTTAATTATTCGTGTTTTTTTCCGTCTAATCACAATTGTATATAAATAAAATTTATACATAAGATATTATAATATCATTTACATATTTGCTACATCTTTTTACTACATGTTTCGGTTACATTGAACCATCTTCAGGTGTAAAGTTAAAAGTTAAAAAATTATAATCTTATAAACTAAAACTTAATTACTGTTGTTGTGTAACTTCTGGTGATGTTTACTGCAAAATTCATTGGAATGAGGTTATATTTTGAAGTGATAGTGGTTCAATATTGGCCTGTAACGTAAATAATTTAAAATATATTTTTTAAAATATTACTGAACTTGAAAGAACGAGTATAGAAGACAAAATGTAATAAGTCAAAAATAAATAAATAAATAATGGAAGGTAAAAAGTAAAAATGAACATACCGAGGAAGGCTTATCGCGAAAAAATAAAATATGCTAAGCTTAACGCAGTAGCCTGGAAAAGTGTGGGTGACCTCACGGCGAGTGAGAATGTCAGCTGCAACGTGAATGTACACACCCTGAACAAAAAACATTCACCACTTACCACTTACATCAAGTGCGTAGCGGTACCTGACTGTAGAATAGCATTGACACTAGTGAATGCCTATAGTATATTCAAGATGTGTATGGAGCGGATATAAACACAGGCGAAGGACAGGGATAGGTAAATGACGTGTAGAGTTCACAATCACACGATGGTGGGCAAATGTTATATTAGACTGTATGTAATATTAGATGTGTATGAGATTTGAGGTTTTCACAGCAGTGAAGATGTCATTGTTTAATGACGCTGTTTAGGGAAATTATCATTGTTATTGTGAGAATCACACACGATATTCATAGACTGCATTCAGTCTCTAAAATGCAGCGTAAAATTTTTTTTATTATATTTGCCATCGATCTTTTAAAGGGTTAACCTTTCTCTGCATTGAGTGTTTTTGATTTAAATATTTGGTGACAACCTTATTTATTATTTTTTGATAATTATTTTAAAACTGTCGATATATCCGAAAGTTCTTGCTACATTTAAAGTTTCCTAGTAACGAAATTATGCAATAATGTTCATTTAAAGTAACAATGAAATGCTTGAATATGTATAGTAGGTAAATGTCTAATGTTATATGTCTAGTTATGTTGTATTCTCTGCTCTCGTCTTTGTCTCTGTTAGATTCAAATATTCTATTCCTAACAGCGATCCAGATTAATGATATTTTTAATGTCATGAGAGCTATCCGTTGTTCTTATGTTTCTGTTGAACAAGATGGATGGTGTTTCCGCCATCTGATGAAGGATCACCTCATTGTACATTCGTCGCTGGGTGTTCGGTCTGTTTGTTGTCACACAAACCATCTGTCGGGCTTAGGTCGGAAACAATGACAACATTTTGTGAGATTCAACCTTAAACCAAAAATAAATGGCGGATAGAATATTTTTAAATGCATTCTAATTCTTGTTAGTTTTATTTGTTAAATTTGCCCACAGATGTTTGATGGAATTCGGTATTTTTTTCATAACAGTCCAAAACATTTGTCGTGCTTTTTTGGGAATTGTCCTTATCTTCCTTATGAAAATAAACAAAATATATTAAGTTATG
This sequence comes from Zootermopsis nevadensis, assembly GCF_000696155.1. The sequence continues at coordinate 806,211 of NW_019060089.1, forward strand.
GGGTATTGTTTCTCATCTATTTGAAAGTTTTTTTAAATTAATGTGTGTCTTTTTTAAGTTTCTTAAAATCAAATTTATTAATTATTTAAAACTGAACTGAAAATAATAAAAATTATATAGGTTAGGTTTGAAAATATAACTTGACAAATGTAGTTTCTTGTGTTCTTTAACTGAATATTTAATTTTCTCTTATGAATTGTCTAATTCCAGAGTCCTTGAGATGCTGACAGTTAAAAAAACTCCCCATTTTTTATTGAATCAATTTCCCCCCCCCTATATTTGTGTCCCAGTAACATCGAAATAGCTTCAGCTTTCGGGGATTATCTGCTATTAATCCTCCAAAACCGAAGTTGTACATTGAACTCCAGTCGCCAATTCTAAGGACAAGAGGAACTCACTGTTCCCTTGGCACGTCTCTGCAAACGAGGCATCAGACTATCGGCGGATAGCTTTCTCACACTGTGGGGGACCACATCTGGTTTACATAGACAATTTCCACTTAAATGTTTCGCTGTGAAACTGATGGGGGGCGACACCGTACACCGATCTGCTCTCTACCTGCTGATATTATCTTCAAAAGCGAGCCGCTGTAAGCCGTCCCAATCGACAGTAGTAACTAGTAATTGTATCCTTGCTAATGAGGACAGTCAGTGTCTGGCACAGTAGTTCTGCGTTTCTGGACCGTTTCCAGGTGGCAACACACGGAATTAGTCTATGGTACAGGCTCTCAAACCACATCCAAGCATCAGATGGCGTTTTATTGTAAAATTATGTCTCCACGATGTTTACACCTTAGAATAACCTCGAATTCTGTACGTGTTATAACTTTAAAACTAATGCTGATAGGAAGATGAGTTGGTGCTTACTTTTTTAATTTTCTGGAATGTACTTGGGCTCGATTCCGGGGTTTTCCAAATTTCAATTTCCTTTAGTTTACAAATAGGCTAGAGAAGAGATTTCAGGTTCTCATGGGTTATCTGGGTTATTACGCCGTGTAGTCTAATAGAAGTTAACATACGTTTCAGAAATGCTTACTGCCTTCATCTTGAGAACTATCTCCCATTTGTGGGATTAAGTAATAGAAAAGATTATAATAGCTGAGGTACAAGGCCGTATAATATACCTATACAGATAGACTTACAAATGTTGTTTTTAATATAGTGTAATTGCGTCATATTGTGAATATTATATCAATTATTTATTTTAATCCGTCTGATCACAATATAATTTTATTTAAAATTTCTTATAAATAAGATAATAAAATATAATTCATGTTCCTTATCGATTGATCGATAAGGAACATGAATTATATTTTAAAATAGATTAAAATAAATAATAATAAAATAGATTAAAATAAATAATTGAAATGTTGTTTTAAAAATAAGTAACAAGCAATATCAGGTGATACTGTACGAACAAGCCATTTGAAATAATACATTTGTGTAGGCCTAAGCTATAAATGAACCTGGAGTTCAAGGGTTTGTGCACTTTTTGTGACTGAACGAGCCACCAAAACCTCAAACCTGCAAAATAGCCCATTTTATGAAGTGTATTGTAAGAAGTCTCATGTTTCTGTACCATGATAATGAGTGTTCGTATTTATGAAACATCCTGTAAAACGCTAATGAACCGTCCGGTGCATTCCACTGTGTTCAACGCCGTGTAATTCGGACTGACAGTCTTCAGAGGCCGGTGGACGTCTTCATCGCGTATACTCGTCTCAGATTGAACATCGACACGGACATAGAGCAAAAGAGTTGGCTGTGGGATTGCTTAGGTCCTTCTTTTTTCATTTTTTTTAAAAATTTTCTCTCTCCTTAACTGGAACTCTGAAGTATGTAATGAAATTTCTCGGATAAGCTTCATTTTACATCGTATCAGTCCGTTGTAACCTTGGTGTATATATCTTGCCATAGTTTAGGTAACTAATGGAACTCGGGTCTGCGAGATGTTTTCTAGAACGTTCGCTGATACAGACCTAGGAACATGCGATCTGCATCGGTTGGAAGGCGTTGTATTAAAAATCCCAGTCATCATTGTGACGAGTGTCGAATGAGGGGAAATGTAACAGCGCAGATTCAAAAGCTAGGGACTGATCGCTGGTTACATTATCAGCTTATGTAGTCGACACTCCGCTCATCAGAATATTAATTTCATACGCAATTAAACTAGGTGTAATTGCATAAATAAATGTAGTACAGGAACATTGTGGCATGTAGTTCGAAGCTGAAATTGTCGTTGTTAGTTAATGATAGATTTACACTTTTAAATGCAGAGTTGAATAATAAGTCTCACAAAATGTATATAACTTAAGGAGACTGACACTTTTATCTCAAACAGATTCTGGAAATGAAACGAAGTTCTGTCTATGTATGATTTGAGGTTTACACAGCGGTGAGTATGAAGATTTCCGTCTTCTGGGTTGTTGCGCTGGTTAGTCTGGTCGATGTTTCCCAACGTTTCAGAGGTCATACTGCCTCCATCATCAGGGCGATGAGTATGCAGATTTCTGTCTTCTGGGTTGTTACGCTGTGTAGTCTGGTCGATGTTAACCAACGTTTCAGAGGTCATACTGCCTCCATCATCAGGGCGATGAGTATGCAGATTTCTGTCTTCTGGGTTGTTACGCTGTGTAGTCTGGTCGATGTTAACCAACGTTTCAGAGGTCATACTGCCTCCGTCATCAGGGCGATGAATCTTCAATCTATCAAAATGTTTAGCAAGGCGTACGTCGTATCTTTTATTTTTAGGCGATGGGTTTACATCTATCTCCTGTTAAGCTAAGATGTCTATATTTCACATCACTGTCTTTTAAAAAGTGCCATAGTTACGCTCCGGTAATCAAAAAAAAAAGCATTTGGGCGAAACCCTGGACCGCCCTAGTTCGCCTTTAGCCCACAGTCATTGATCACAGTCGGCCTAATAGTGTACTGAATGTAAATTAGATTGGTGGTTCAGTCAGCATATTAGGCTCGTATGTCACTGACGACAGAACGAACATATTGAACACACACGCCACTGATTGCATAACCAGCATATTCAGCAGGTACGCCACTGACTTATAAAGCGGACGACATCTTTCAGTTTGGACTGCAGGTCTCGTTTCATTCGACGACATTCCATCATGAGGGCAATCGCGCAGATGACGGATGCTTAAGATATAGGCTAGATCTAAAAATAAAAAGTAATCTGGTTTTGCGTGATTTTGCAACAGTGAACCTTACTTTGAGAAAATGTCTAAGGTGTGGTTTTGAGGTTGTTGTAAATTAGGTGTTACAGCGTATGAGACTGACGGGGACCAAAACCGAATTCTCCCCACAATATTAGGCTTAGTTCCTTTTAATCGGAATTAACAGAGAAGTTTTGAAAATATTAACATTCGGACGAATAAACACGACTCTCAATCACGCGTTCATTAATATATTTCGTATATAAACCCAACCAAGCAGCACCTGGACTCTAACCTGGGACCTTGAGGTGACTGCTAATTCCCAGCTGCGCTCAGTAGCTGGATGACATCCATGCAGTAATCAAGCTGTCATATCTTTTCTTCCCACATTCTCTGTCATTCACATCTCTTCTTATCCCTGTGACCCTTTTCTTTTCTCCCCCTTCCCCCCCTCGCCCTTCATCAACTTGATTCCTTTTAATCTGTATACACCCGCTCCTTTTGAAATTCCACGCATCCGGCGCAAGTGGTTTCAGTCCCGATTGTGCTGTCAGCCTGCTGTTGAGGATGGTTCATTTTGTGTTTATACCACGCGGCATCAGCACCTGTACAGAGGATGTCTTTGTTGTGTCTAACCAGCGCGGAAAATGTTAATGCAAAGAGTCCAACGCTCTGCAAAAGGTACAGTTGCCCGTGTCTGTGTCAGTGTCTCTCTTCGAATATTAGCTAATTAAAAAATAAAGTTTCTATAATTAAGAGTTAACTGCCACGGTGGTCTAGCGGTTAGAACGCTGGCCTTGTAATCCTGGGGTCTCGGGTTCGAATTTATAACTTGTGTTGGGCAAGGCCGTGGTCTAGGCAACACGGAGTTTTCCTCCGTGCCATCCCAACAATTACTCCATTCACACACAGAAGAAGGCAACGGCAAACCACTTCTGGATCATCTGCCAAAAACGTATATGAACAGGTCCCAGTCCGAGAAGAGAAAAGGATGGAAGGATCCTGTTCATATGGACCTGTCGTCAGACAGAACACTAAATAAATAAAAATAATTAAGAGTTACTAAGCATACAACTGAAGAAGAAGGCATGGTGGGGATTTTGACGGAGGAAATTCTCCAGCTTTCCTGTTATTTGCAGTCAAAATGCAACATTGCCATAATAGTATAGATGAAGAATTGCCTGTGTGCTTTAGAGTGTGTTGTTTATACATCAGGATGGCTGTTTTCTGGGTTGTAGCGCCGTGTAGTCTGGTAGAAGTTTGCCGACATCTCAGAGGTCCTTACTGCCTCCATCGCCTAATGATGAACGCACTTAGCACCTCTGAAACGTCTGTCAGTTTCTACGAGACGACACGGCTCACCTTCTCAGAAGACATCTTCAAATCCACAAGATTCTATGTGTCAGTATTTAAATGTGTTTCCATACTGATGTTCAGCTCTTCACTCAAGTACACGGGAGTCATTGGTATCCACAATGTAATAAAAGTATCACGACAGAACAGAGAAGTTTATGTAAAACAATTTTATTTACTCAGTAATTCTTACGAAATATGACAACACATGCCCTCACACACAGAGGCCGTCGTCACAAGTCCCGGAACACTGGTTACACGCCGTCCCCGCCTTGTACATGCTACTGCTGCCTCCCACGACGTTGCCACCAGGACCGTAGTTACACACGTACAACTTGCCGTAGTAAGTGGAGGAATATGTGTACGCCGTGAAACCGCAGCCAACTTTGTACGTGTCGGCCCACAATACCTGGCTGTAATGCCCAGTACTTGAACTGAACCTAGGAAACAGGGAGTCAGAAATCAGTTAACGCGCTTTTACTAAATCTAATCTGAATGCTTCGAACTAGGCTGAGGTGTGTTTACTCACTGGAAGGGGTTAATACTGTTCTTGCTGAATAACGTCACTTCGTTGTACCAGGCCTGCACTGCGGCATTCCAGTCCTGCTGCCCGTTTGGCGTCACACCCCCTGTGCGAGACATGTATATGTTCTGTCCTACGTAGAACCTAGCTGGAATAGAAAACAGGAGACTCGCTGTAGTTTAAGCCAATTACTTTGAGCCTAGTAACTGCGTTATCGTCTTTGGAGTAATCTGTCTACGATTTCTACAGACATAGTTGCAAAACAATGGAAACCGAGTCCCTTTTTGGGTCCAGTTACGTAATAATTATCCCTGTCTATATTAGTTTATTTAGTGTTCTGTCTGACGACAGGTCCATATGAACAGGATCCTTCCATCCTTTTCTCTTCTCGGACTGGGACCTGTTCATATACGTTCTTGGCAGATGATCCAGAAGTGGCTTGCCATTGCCTTCTTCTGTGTGTGAATGGAGTAATGGTTGGGATGCCCATTTAAAATTTACTTAAACAGACACGACCTGTATCTGAGTCACCTCACTGTCCTAAATTTAAATATTGACGGGTATGCACTACAATTTGAGGCTCTTACTAAGTAATGCACCACCAGACATTAAAATATATAAATATGTGGCCCTGAATATGATACTCACAATCTTACGCATGTTTTGTGCAGCAGGCTGTGGACCAGGGGTTCCCCTCGTCTCCTGTCCCTTGGCCACTTTCCTGCGCAAAGCATTATGGGCGTCAACAATCGTCTGCTTGTCAGTAGCACTTGTTACTCCTGAGTATACCGGTGAGACACAGCTTGCTCCGTAATTCTGCAAAAGGAATTAAGGAGGATTCTTATAGAAAGCGTGTTGCGTGGATCGTCCTCCCTTCTTGAAAGGCTAACATATAATCCTACCAGGGCCTAGTGATATCCTTACCGTCGTGGGATATTTGCAGATGGTGTGGTCACTGCAGACACTGGTATAATTGCATGTGGACTGGCTGCTAACTGCCACAACCAGACTCGCCAGGAGTACAGAACCTAACATCTTGTTTCTGAAACAGATAAGAATATCTCTTACTTTAACAGACTCTCCACGAGGACGTCGAACTGACAGAAATCGCCACTGACACCAGTCGAATGTTCAGCATCGTTAACACCAGAGATTAGTATTGGACACGATCTTGAATAACTTTCTTGCATTAAATATTCGTGTTACGTCCTTAGCTAAAATCCATTTTAATATGACATTCAGATGTTTGACATTGCATATAACATCGGTAATAATACTCTGTTTACATCTAAGTATCGTGTTTAAGCCATAATTATGGCGTTTGTATTATTTTATCTTACTGTCCTCAGAACATTACATGAGCTTTATAATTTATCAAGTTTCTTGTGTGTAATATTCTCTACTGGTGTCAGGACTTGGCGTCGTCCGTCATCCAATGTGAAACACCAGAAGAGTTAAATCATTCACTCTAATATAGATCCAGATATTTTCATGTCTATGTATTTCCTTTGAATAAGATTCTATGTTTCAGATGTACTTATACTACAATAGCTTATAGTTGCACTGATAATTTCTTGTATTAAAATTATTAAAGGTAATTAAGACATTGAAACATAAACGTTGTTAGAAGCCGTGTGAAATTTTATTATACGCACGACCATGTTATAAAATCAAACGTGCTAAATTTTAAATGTATCTATCAGTGTATTTATTCATATTTCAGATGCAACGCGTTGTTCTGCGCTCTCCGCCAATGTTATAGCCTGTCACATTAGCACGTCAAAGTTGCCCTGGACTTATGCAACCTGTGCTGCAATCCGCATGTAAGTGTTACTAGAAAATTGCACTGTACGTAATTCTTGTACGCCGAAATTCTGCCACAAGGATACATAGTTAAACAATTGACTCTGTTGTTAGTTATTACATTTTATATCTGGCTGTGGTAATTAGTATCTAATATTTTGCAGACATAGAAAATAATTGGGATTAATTTTGAGTTAGCAAACTTCTTTCAAACTGTGTCAATTCTGTTACAAACAACGGGACAGAAAATAAGATTTCTGAAAATTAATCGGTGGATACTAGGCCCTTAATGATCTGTAAACTGAACAGTAGCAGATATAGAAGTTGATAATCTGAGGTTTTGAAGTCCTTTCCGAGGTGAAAGCGTTGACGAAGTCTTCAGGGTTTAGACGCCGTACGGTACTGTTGGTGGTTACACACTTTTCGGAGGAATAAATCACCTCCATCTTCAGGGCGACTGTGGAAGGGAAACATTCCTGTCTTGCGTTGGTAACTACCACCAAGACCTCGGCGTCGCATCCCGGAAAACCACAATCGATAGACTTTGAAGATTCTACAGAATCCAGGAAGGAACAAAGAACTCAAATATTCTGACTGAAAGTGCATAACGTAACGGAACTCCTGCGTCTAGCGTCTGGTCGCGTTTAGTGGTTCGGTGATAAATCCGAATGCAGTATTGAGTTGATGATTAGATTCGTCCTTCGGAAACTTTCCAGTTTGGTAAAGATATCTATGTATATTTTCCTACTGAGATGCCATGTTTTTCTAGCTGAAGACAATTTCCTCTTCTGCAGGGCGAGTAAAGCCCCCCCCCCCCCCCCCCCCCACCCCCCCGTCCAAATAGTTCTTTATTTAGTGACCGTTCTGTATGAATTGAACTTAATACAGTCCAGACACACTTAATATAAATCGAACGCAAAAGACGTATTAGCACTCGACCCTTTGGTAACCAGATATTACAAAACGGTTGTATCCGCGGTCATGAAGTTGAGGTAATTAAGCACGGCCAATTTTGGCCACACAGTGAAACATTTAACGATATTTCAAAGCTGTTATCCATCCGAGTGTCGCCCTCGCCCACTGTCGCTTATCCACGGTTAGCTAGTGAGTATATTTCCTGAACGGTGCAACCGTCTGTGTTTCTAATTTACTCACCTGCGGATGTGCGACTGTTATCGACGGACAGAGCTTTGAACTTAACTCAACAATCTTCGTGCCTCATTTTATATACATACGAGCTCCACTCTTCCTTTTGTCTTGAAACACTTGTGTTTGTTCTGGGTTGAAATAAACATGCTGGGATCAGGCTTTATCAGCTCGGAGTCTTCTTCAGCAACAAAGCACAGGTAAATAGCGATGTATGTGGTTGTTTGTCGTAATTCCAAATTTCAGATTCGTTAATTGGATGTTGACACGTTACGCTGAAATTGACACAAACACCGCGCCGAAGACGTGAGCTATAACAAACAGAAAATTGTAAGAATTGAGGTTTTCGCAACGGTGAGTATGAAGATTTCCGTCTTCTGGTTTGTTGCGCTGTGTAGTCTGGTCGATGTTAACAAACGTTTCAGAGGTCATACTGCCTCCGTCATCAG
>NW_019060089.1:879841-890725 GCF_000696155.1 Zootermopsis nevadensis
CAACCCAGAAGACAGCCATCCGTGGTCTCACCGACTTGAAAACCTCAAATCCTACTTGACGCATAACATAATAACAACTCAGCTCTCTCCTTGAGTTCGTCTTTGACCCCCGAGACCAGGTCCCGATAAATTGGCTGTGTGATGGCCTCAGGAATTGAACGCGAAACTTAACACTGCGGTTTCATGTTGCCTGGGTTTATTTTTCTAAACAACTGTAACGAAAACGGTTATGAAAGAATAACACAAATGAAAGACAGGATAAAAGGGAACCTTCCTCATGCCCCATTTAACCGCAGACAGTAATCTGAACCCTGCACAGAAGGAGCGCATTTCGCTACTGTTCTGTCTCACCGTCTGTGGTGAAATACGAATTTGTTGGGACAATAGAAGAAGAGATCGTGTCCCATTTTGGTTCGCCCTGTTGAGTCTGTTGAGGTTAAAACTACAAACGTTAATTCGGAAGACTTTGGCAACGCGAAGACTTCAGTCGGGCTCTTCAAACCTATTGAATTCTTTTCTTTCAATGCGACATATCGTGTAATGTTTGTTTAACGACGTATATGTTCTACGGATTAGTTTCTTAAATAATTGAATTTATAATTATGCAGTGACGACTCTGTTACCATTAGCATCAAGCCTAAAATTGGAAGGAATGCGTTTGGGAAATTCATCTCGGTCTTTACCAAGCTGCAGTGCAGTTTTCCGATCTTGGTCCATTTCAATGACGAGAGCGTTCTGGAATGTTGGGCTGTGTAGCTTGGTAAAAATTAACATCCCAGAAGACATGTCGAGACTCTCAGGATTCCTAGTATAGGATTAATTTAACTGTTTAATTCGCCCTAGTAACTTGAGTGCTCAACCTTCGATTTGCCCATCTAAATATTTCGTACTGGTTCACATTTATAATTTAGTCTATCATAAAGCTATAGACTAAACAACGAAAGTGATTATTTCTGGAAGTACTCATTCTTAAATTACTTAATTACTATTAAGGTACAATTTGGCTGCACGCGACAGAGACAAGCGACCGAGGCAGGCGACAGAATTGCGAGACCGAGACTGGTCGCTTCCTGTCTGCTCTCTGTACAATCGTATGAAGTACAATTACGAGCGCGAGACAGAGACAAAGCACAGGAGACCGCTCTCGGACCAGTAGTGTCTCGCGACGGGCTCAGGCAGCACGTGTGTTGTTGAGTAAAATAATGGCAGAAATTAGATTTACTGGTGACCAAGATGAGCAATTGGTAGAATTAGTAGCAGAAAATGATAAATGATTCTTTATTAACAGACAGAAAGATCCTTCTTCACGTCTGGTTTTGAATATTGAACTCGTAGGTTTTCTTTGTTTCTTTCGCAACAAATAACACAGCAACACATCATCTTCTTCGAGAAACCTTTTTAGAAGCATTTTTGTACTCATTTTTCACAGAATATGTGCACGTACGTCTCAACAAAACAAAGGAAACAAAACACTTCGCCGCATGTCTCGGTCGTCACCTCAAAAGTGTGTGGCGACAAGCTGCGATGTGTCCGTCTCCCGTCTCTGTCGCCTGCCTCGGTCGCTTGTCTCTGTCGCGTGCAGCCAAATTGTACCTTTACTGTTATAATGTTACACTGGAGTCGGAACAATTTTCTAAATATTTTTATTTTATTCTTTCGAGTATGTTTCACGAAAGTTTCTATCCTTTCTTTAATCCTGTATAATAGGTGAATTAGATATTGCTAAGGCACATTTTTCTGCACACCCCTACCGATCAATCATGCTACCACGTTTGAAGCTCCGATGCAGAGTCGTAGAATAGCCGTGTAAACATAATTTAGTGATGTTGTAGGGTGGGCTGGGTGATTGTATGATAGGGCCCCAGGGACGAGTCCATCTCTTCTCTGACATGTGGGTTCTTGTGCGTGATGAGATTGATGGGCCAAGCCTCGCATTTGTAGTCGTCTGTATCTGCATGTCAGGGTGGTCCGTCCAGCCAGCGTCTAGGAGTGCCTCTAACGTGCGTAAAATGCTGTCATTTCCTAATTTAAAGGAAATGTCAAACTACTTTCTTCTTAAGGAAGTGACTGAGGTACTAGATGGGGTTTCAGGTACCCACGGCAATGTCTGTGACGATGGTAGTCTTTTGGGATGTTTCCCCGTGTAGTCTAAAAATATATTAACACGTTTCACAGAGAATTACTTCTCACTTATCGCCCTCTTGATGGAGGACATTGCTTCATGTAGATAGTGTATTTTATTTATTTAGTGTTCCGTCTGAGGACAGGTCCATATGAACAGGATCCTTCCATCCTTTTCTCTTCTCGGACTGGGACCTGTTCATATACGTTCTTGGCAGATGATCCAGAAGTGGTTTGCCATTGCCTTCTTCTGTGTGTGAATGGAGTAATTGTTGGGATGCCACGGAGGAAAACTCCGTGTTGCCTAGACCACGGCCTTGCCCAACACAAGTTATAAATTCGAACCCGAGACCCCAGGATTACAAGGCCAGCGTATATGAGACAAAATATTACATTTATTAAACTTCGGGAATTATTATTTAGGCCTGTTTCAGTGTTTGTTTTCTTTAGAAAGAAATTTGTATAGGCTATGTCATTGCTCAGGCTTTTGGTCCGGGGATTTGCGCCTTGGACAGTCCATGTGGAATTTGTGGTGGACAATGTGGCTCTGTATCATCTGGGGATGTCCCGTTCGATCCCATCCCCTCTATCGGGGGGCGAAGGGGAGGAATTTCAAATATATAATATTCTGGATATTCTGAGCTGAATGTAAGAATCCGTTTCCTGAGAGTATTTTGTTCATAATTTCACCATCATAACTTCTTTCAACACGAGTTTATTCGTTACAATTTTGCTGTCTCATTGCACTGAACCACAGCCATTTAATTCGAACCCCTGTCAGTCAAAGGAGAAAGCGAGAAGTAAGACAATTCAATTGTTGTTTCGCGTCATAATTGTGTATTATAACACGCGGCCAGACCTCAATTATACGGTAGGTAGAAACAAATAACACAGCGTCATTCAAGTCAGCCATTTTGTTTAACTACGAGGCCATGGAAACTGGCTTACAATAAGAAGAAACAGTTGACTATAAAGGAGCGGTACGTTACAATGGATATTGTTATCTGCAGTCAAATTACGTGTCAGCCATTTTGTTTGAGTCTCAAGGAGCGGTGGATATTGTTAGCAAATTACAGGGCAACTGACCTACTTGTGTGGCAACATGCATGGAATCAGGTGATTCAGCGTATTTTCCATACAGCAAAACAGACCTACGACTCAGCTAAGTTACAAGATATATCGGAGCGGTAACGCGAATATCTTACATGGTTCAAATCACTGACAAGGACCGGCTATCCTGACGTTGTCAAATCCTAAGGAATGTTCTGTGATGTTCTCTTTAAATGGTCCACGGCCAAGTCCTCTCATAGCCGTAACTAGCATTTATCTTCCAACATGCGACTGACATATAACCTCATCAACTGATAAAACGTCTTAATACAGGAGACATTCTTACTTTAAAATAGTCTTAAAAATATATTTGTAAATAGCCTATAAACGTTATTAAGTAATTAATTATATTCTACGAATTAAAAGTAGTAATTTGAGTAAGTAAAAATGTTTTTAAAATTAAATTATTTGGTTATTCCGTCAAATCACAATGTAATTAAAATAATTAAAATATAATTCTGTGTTCCATATCGAATAATCGATTTACAATTGGAACAGTTACAACATGTTTCGGTTTTATTAAACCATCATCAGGTGTAAAATTATATTAAATTTAAAACTCGATTACAATTTTTTTTTACAATTGTTTTCGTAGTGTAGTTTTTTTGGAGGTCGTGTCCAGTTATTTTCATATAATGGATCAACTTTATTGTTTGAAGTGATGCTTTTGATGTTTACACTACGTTTTTGAAATACATTGTGATTTGACGGAATAACCAAATAATTTAATTTTAATTTGAGTAAGTAAAATGTTTTTTTTTTAAAAAAACAATTAACAATATTACAGTAGGTTACAGAAGGGGCAGTTAAGTTTAGGCCTGTTTGTAAAATAAATTAAGTATATTATAAACTTCTTTAGAATTTGTAGCTTACTGAATTGAAGTTGTTTCACATTTATATGAGAAAAAACTTGCTACATTCGCTGTTCTTTATACCGATAGGCCGAGTGTTTTGAAAGATTATCAGAGCCCACGTCTGTCCGTAAAAAGTGTAGCTTATGCCGTTTTTATCATAAAGTGTAAACAAATGAAGAGTAGGAAGGAAATAAAGTTGAACCACAGAACACAGCAGCGACTCGGCGAGCGGTAATTGTCAGAAACTATTCTTTTCCGAAGCTAACGAACACATCACATGAGACAGAAAAGTGACTCTAGAAATCGGTTAAAAACCTTCGTCTTCCGTAATAATTTATTCCGTTCTATTGTATATACCCTGAATCGATTATATGTAGCATGTAGCACGGATCAGAATCATTTTTTTAGATTCTGACTTTCACTCAGCTGGTCAATAAATATATTTTTTTATGAAACCTGAACGTTCATTACCGTGTTCACAAGAGCTCGCCTCTGATATATATTCTGAGCCACATGGCTTCAATTCACATTCTCATAATCTGTTTCTTTATCATTCATCTTAGCATATTCTGCTTTCAGTGTTAAGTGTACGTAGTGACTCCCTTCAAGTTCTGCATCCACAGTTTTGTAAGAATTTCTCATTGTACGTTAATTATATAGGTCGACTTTTGTGAACACCGTCACGTATCATAGGTTATCCATAAAAACTGCAAATTTTTTGAATTGGAAGATTTGAGGTTTTCACAGCCGTGAGTATGAAGATTTCTGTCTTCTGGGTTGTTGCGCTGTGTAGTCTGGTCGATGTTAACCAACGTTTCAGAGGTCATACTGCCTCCGTCATCAGGGCGATGAATAGGCCAATAGGGTGTGAGGTGCTAGGTTTATAGGCCGGAAAGTGAAAGGTGTAGCCTGCCCCGGGCCAATGGGAGCAGGCATGGGAGTGGACCAAAGGTAGCTCGTTTGTAAGGTTTGATAAATTATGAATTCCAAAGAACACAATTCTTTTTCAGAAGCTATTAGTCGCTCAGCTAGTCGTAAAATTTTCGTCCTTTTACAGAAGCCCAAGGTTCAACCCGCCATATTTCTCTATACTGAGCCAGATTAATCCAATTCACATCCTCTGACTCTTTCAGATCCATTTTAATATTGCCCTCCTTTCAGGTTTTCAGGCTACAGTTTTGTTCGCATTTGTCATCTCTCTCATAAGTGCTATAGGTCCTGCCAATCTCATCCTTATCAATTTATTTTCCCAAGTAATAGCTGATTTTCTTCAGACTCAAAATTCGAAATTCCACAATATTACCTCTTTCTCCTTTTCTGAAACCTTTCCAATCTGTATCCTCTTCGGGATGGGGGGGCGTTTTACACCCATACAAAATAACGGGTAAAAATATAGTTCTTTCTGCCACCTGGAACGGTTTCCGCCAAGTGTTGAACACAACACTCTTCTCAGTAAGAGGGGTTGTTTCTGCCACCTCATTTCTATTAATAAACAACTCTTGAAAGCAATCCGTGGCTGCCACCCTCAGCCTACTTCACAGGACAAGCGCTCACTATAAAAATGGCTCCATGAATTCCGTCCGCCCTTGAATGTAAAATAGTTTTAAACTTGAAAAGCTGCTTCCTTTACTGTTCTTGCCATCAACGGTTTTAAAAAGCAGACCTTCCTCGTTCCCGGGATTACGCATCTAGGTTTTGCACATAATAAATGGATGTTATGACTACTGAGGCTTGGATAATTATTTAAACTATAGACCCTGAAATAAATTATAATTATTTAGTAACACAGGACACGACCTACATCCTAACAAATTGACCGTAGACCATAGCTTTATGGTCTAGACTCTAGACCATAAAGCTATAGTCTACTCTAGACTCTAGAGTGTTCTCTTAAGCAATCTTATACTTATTCGGTTGACAGAATATTCCCTTGTTTGTATAGAACAGTGGTCCGAACTCACTTCTTCCCTACGACTAAGAATATTTTTCCCAATTGGACTTAAGGACCAAAAAATCCCTCCTGTACTATTTTTTTGAAAGGGATAGCCAGTTCTTGTCAACTTTAACAATTCTTAGTATATGCTAAAATATAATTTTATTTGAATTCACTCCTGCAACAGCTTTTGTCTTACAGATTTTACCTGGAAAATTTACATTTTGTCTAGGGCACTTTTAAAGTAAAGCATCAGACGAGATAAGAATCACGATTGTTTGAAATTAATTAAAGTAAAAAAAAAAAAAAGTTTATAGTAAATAATTAACAAACAATTTCTCGGGCCTGTTAGAAGTGGTTTCGTACCGGATGTGGCCCGCGGGCCTACAATTAGACCAGTCTGCTGTTAAACGTGCTCGGACCAGTTTATTCTATGAAACCCGGTCACAACGAAATGTTTATATGAGCTCAGTGTCATTCCCGGGACACAGCCGGAAACAGTTAGGTAGGACTGTGCTTTTGATGCTGGACACAAAGCCTGATATCTGGGAAGAATCGGTAGGGCCACTTTACTGTTTGCACAGTGTAGAGATAAGATCGCAGTTCAGGACCGGTTCAAGGGACGTATGCTGCTCGCTATTTGTAAATTGTGCATAAAATTGTTTATGTGATAATAGCACCCCTGTTATCACGCATCTCTCGAAAGTATACAGTTTCTTTTCTTCTTTTCCAGACGCTACAACCCCGAAACTCCGGTTTGATTCCTAAGAACAACCGATCATTCCTGTCAGATACAAAGTTCTACGCATTTCGCAGACCCGTAATTCTCTATTTTTCATCTAATTTTATCATCATTTATTGCTGATACAAATATATTTGTGTACCCAGATCAAAAACTGTCCTCCAGCCATTTTTCAACCGATAGAAACTGACGGATGTTCCTCTGAGTTGTGACGCCGCGTTGATTCAAGAGACGGATACAAACGCTGAGGATGGAGACAGTATGTTTCTTCCGAAACGTTGATATCCACCTGAGAGTCTAAACGGCTTCTAAACTCCGAAGAACAATGTCGTCGTCCTCACCGCAATGAGAACCCAAAAATCTTACGAATGAAAACTGAATTCTGTAATGAATAAGTAAGTCCCCTTAAAACTAGCAGGAGACACACGCGGCCTGCTTTAATTTTGGTTCTTACAATTGCCATTTTGTTTGATTATAAAATGTGCTGCACATTTAGGCTTAAAGATAATACATTTTATTAATCCTAATTTAATTTAAGTAACCAACCAAACCACTAACATTAATTAACACCAGTCTGTTCGACTATTAAGGTCTAAACCAGGGGTAGCCAACCCGCGGCCCGCGGGCCGCATGTGGCCCGCCTTGAACATTTTTCCGGCCCGCGAGATTCATCACACTTTTACAAAATATATTTATTTTATAATGGCCAAAGTAGTGAAAACCAATGTATTAAAAAAATACATTATTTGTGCCTCCATATATTCAAAAATTATCTGTCGAAATTATAACCTGCAACACCAATTACGATGTGCAAATACCCAAATTGAGATCGATTTGCAAAAGCTAAGTGAAAGAGTGGAGAAACAAATATCGCACTAGTAAAATAAATATTTTTTAATGATTTCATTATTTTTATTTCATTCATATTTATATATTTTCTATATTTCTATTTATCTATGTTTACATGTAAGAATAATAGTAAACACAATAATAATAACTCATTATGTTTCAATTTTTCACTCCAAAAAAATGTCTATAGTGTATCTAAATCTAATATGGGGATATATAATTTTATATGTGGCCCGCGGAGTTATGATGCATTTCCAAAGTGGCCCGAATGATCATTTGGGTTGGCCACCCCTGGTCTAAACCATCCGCTGGTAACTGGTTGAACCGCTAACCCATTATGTATAGGCACAAACGCCTAAAATGTGCCTGAATATGTGTATTATCGATATTATACAGAATGAGAACAGTGGAGGATTCAAAATTTAAATAAACTTTTGTTATTCTCGAAATTATTTGTTTTGTGCTGAAATATGATAACATTGTATCTTACATCACATCAACGTAAGACTTTTATGTATCGGGCAGAACCAGTTTGTGGTCCCCAGACAAGTTGCAACAAAGTGCAAGCAAATGAAGACAAATGTTTTTTCGCTCCAGGTGAGGAGAGATCTTCTCCCACCCCACGTGTCTTCAGTGGCTTGTTGCTGAGAGGTTAATGGTGGCGGTGATAGATGATTAGGGTCGTGCTGGAACAAAGAGGTCTTAATCCAATTCAGACCTTCTCCTGTCGTATGAATTGAACACTTGAAGAAGACTGTGGCAATAATTTAGAAGCCGATCTGGGAATTCGTTCCGGAAATCTCCCGGAGGTTTGTTCTCAACCGCATGTATTCATAAACGCTCTGATATGGAGATTATTTTGTTTATAGCATGTCATATTCTTGACCCTCTGTGGCGTTACCAATGCACTTCAGATGTTGTACTTGTTAAGTACACCTGAAGATGGTTCAATGTAACCGAAACATGTAGTAAAAAGTTGTACCAAATATGTAAATTGATATTTTAATATCTTATGTATAATTTTATTTATATACAATTGTTATTAGACGAAAACACACGAATAATTAAATTTTAATTCACAATATGACGCAATTATATCAACTTGTTAAGTATTGTTTTTCATGTCGGTATGAAGCTGGTCTGGGAATCTATGGGGCAGTGTTAATCTTGAGAAATTCCTCGACTTCTCTGAAACCAGGAGATTCATTATCGTGTTTATGATAGCCCGCCAAATGTTTTGAGACAGATGAATCTATTCCGCACCCTTCAACCCTACTTCCTTAAGATCCAATTTTAATATCATCCCAAATTCTGCGCTTATGTAGAGTTTCGGAAATCTACCAGACTACAGAAATCTTCAGACTCACCGCTGTGAAAATCTCATATCCAACACCCTATTGCTTTGAGACTCGTTTCCATCTTACCCTGCCTTCTGTGGCCTGGTCTCGAAAGTGGTCTCGTTGCTTCTGGTTTTGTATGCATGCATCGTGTCTCCAATGCGTGCTACGTGCTGTGCCCATCTCACCCTACTTTGTTCGATCACCCAAAATAATAATAACTGACGATGATTCTTTCGTTTAAATGTTCTCATCGCCCTGTTTTCAAGCTGTCTTCCTGTGAATTATTTATAAATCGTTGATAAATATGAAGGTTTCTTATTCTAGGTTTAGAAGTACTTGCTGCCTCCATTATCAGGGCGACTTATCGTCCTGAAGATGACAACTGCTATGTTTTCCGAAATGTTGGACAGTCATCATTTAAAGCTACTCATTCTCGAAAACCGAATTTGCACATTGAACTCCAGTCACTAAAATCAGAGCACAAAACTCTGCCTAATTTGTTTAAAAATAATTATATAGGACAGATACAGGGGCATGTAGGCATTATGAAAGCTTTGGACCGGAGATAGGGATTAGGTCAATCTAGTGGGCCCAACTGTGTAGGAACCTGAAGACGGAGATAGAGTCGCATCTCCGAAACGTCGTTTTTACGTTTTATATTTACTAGACGATGGATAATATCCAAGTAAATTTTTATTCAAAGCTTTCTTTGCTTACAAATATATGGAAAATACAGCAAAGGCTTTAGAAGAATGAAAATACTACTCTCGTACCGTTCTTCTATCTGGTCCTCTTTTAAAGGATGTTGAAGAGCCTTGTGAGTTCCGATAATCGCATTTTATAATTACTGTGTGATAAACTGACCCCATCAGAGGGACTGCTCCATTATAATCTCGTAGACTTAGCAAAAAGCCATCTTGAAATTGCTTGTTGTATAGAATCAGAACTGGTTCTTGTGTCACACGAATTATTTATAACAGTAGAGACATTGTTAAGAGTCAAGAACCTTCATTTCCACACGATCAAGTGGCAAAGCCACGTAGCAACAATGAATGAACAACCGCCATTTTATGTCCAATAAAAAACAGAGCAATCAAGTGGGGCGATGTGAAAGTTTAAAGCATGCTAGAAGCTGGTCCCCCCTCTCTCCCTCTACCACGCCGTGGCCACAGAAGATGTCTGCATTAAGTTCACACGAGGGGAGAGCCAGAGTAAAGTAAATTCATTGCAGGCTTAGGAATCAAAAGACACACATAACCTATATGTTACCGCCATTTTGTATGGTCGCATTGGTAACGACATTGGTGTCCAAAATATTTTGATAAAGGACAGCTTTTGTGAATAAATTATCTTCGGTGAGTTGAGACCGTTGTGTCCGGTTAATTTTCAGGTTGCTAGATGAAGTTCCGTTCTGTCCAATGAGTGAGAAGATGATGACGGTGATTGATAAATATTGATTTAGAAATAGACAGTCGTGGCTTGTTATAAGTTAAGAAGAACTTGAGGGAAATAAGGAAAGCGCCTAGTTATTCGATTATTAGCAATAAAAATAATAAATGTATAGAAAAACCTTCATATACATTTAATAATTGCTAAGACTTAAAGGCATTCTCTTTATTTATAGCTCTGAAGATTATTAGCGCCGATATTATTATTTTGTTGGCTTTAATTTATTAATTTATTAGTTATTTAATGTGCTAGTTGTTTGATTATGTAGCTAGTTAGTCGGTTTGTTGATGTAGATGGTTAGTTACATAATCTTTCTTCTAATGTGCTCATCAGGAACTTGGTAAGTGAGTACCTAATTTAGTAAATTAGTTAGTGGTTCAGTTGGTTAAACAGTTAGGTGGTTGAAGAGTATGGCCTCTGAAACGTTGGTTAACATCTACCAGACTACACAGCGCAACAACCCAGAAGACAGAAATCTTCATACTC
>NW_019060089.1:959709-973808 GCF_000696155.1 Zootermopsis nevadensis
GAGTATGAAGATTTCTGTCTTCTGGGTTGTTGCGCTGTGTAGTCTGGTCGATGTTAACCAACGTTTAAGAGGTCATACTGCCTCCGTCATCAGGGTAATGCGACAACCGATACGACAGTCATCTTCGTACTCACCGCATTGAGAGCCTCAAGTCATGATTAATATCGGGTTATCCGTACATGCATACCGTGGAAGATGATCATGTTATTGTCAACTCCAACTTAGCACAGGAAAGGGTGGGATTACGAGTGTCTGTGGAGCACAGCAGAGTCGTATTATATATTGAGAGGAAACTGTTCTCGTAACAAGGCAGGCGTGTCAAGGAATCGTATGTCTTGTGGCCTTGTTTGATTTATAGTTCGTACTTTTTCGTTGAACGTATTTAATTTGAAACTTCATTCCATAATGACTGCTGTTTAACATCGTATGGGTGTTGTGTCCACTTAATACCAGGAACTTCTGAATGTATTTTGATGAAATTTTATTAAGGTGACTTTTACACTAAAAATGTTTGTTGTTCGTATCGGACCATTATAACTGCTAATAGATTTACATGACGCTGAAATATAATTTATCAATTTATTAATCTATATAATTTACACATAATATATTTTTGAGATGGTAAAGTTGCGTCATATTGTGATATAATAAATATATATTGTTTAAATCTTGTCCGTCTAATCACAATAAATTCTTATTAAATATTAAAATATTACAATAATTAACATTTAAAATATTTAAAATATTAAATGATGTTCTTTATCGAAATATTCGATTTACATTAGATTTCATGGACCATGATGGTCTAATGTAAATCGAATATTTCGATAAAGAACATCATTTAATATTTTAAATATTTTAAATGTTAATTATTGTAATATTTTAATATTTAATAAGAATTTATTGTGATTAGACGGACAAGATTTAATTAATATATAATATATTTTGTTAAGGTGCACAACTTTCATCTGAAACATTTTCTCTGCGTGGTGAATATTTAACGAAATATAGACAGAAAGTACGTTTTCGTAGTGTTTTTACTTTAATGTGCAGGAGAAAAGAAACGTGATAAGAAAAAGATTAAAACTTCCAGCTGCTTGCGTGATTATTTTCTCCAAACATGGACCAAACTGTATAAAAAAAAAGATGGTGCTTAATCGTGACCCGGATTCCCTAAAATGTATTATAAAACAACAATTTTCTTAGCAGTAGGAAAAACTGAAAGGAGAACTTGCCCTGTTTCAGAACACCCTACAACTCTTGTAGGCCTGTAACTGTAAAATCTGGTGTGCTGATCTCTGTAGCTTCGGGGTTTGGTCAAAGATCTTCATGACCCTGCCGTCTGTTTAGGCATCGCCGTCAGTGTTTATTTCTGTACTTTTTCGTGTTTCCCGTTTATTCTACAAGACTCACAGATGTGAAAACCTCAAATCCTACTAAATAATCCATTTTGTAGCTTAAATGCGTCATGTTTGTGTTGATTAAATATATATTTATTTTCACAGTCTATACACAAACGTTGTAATTAAATGATGTTGTTAAAATTATATAATATTAAAACATTATTTTGTAGTATAAAATATTATATTTTGGCGCTTTTTTACGACATGTTTCGATGGATAAGACATCATCTTCAGGTTTGTATCAATTTTATAATATTTTAAAATTATTAGATATTTTTATGCAATGTATTATATTGATCTTTGGTTTGTTTGTAGATTTTCCAATTTCATGATGAGTTTATAGTCAGACGTTTATTTTCCGTGGAATTAATATTTAATTATTATGAAAATGAGTATGGAATTGACATAGGAAATAAATAAATAGAAATATAAAAGTAAAATATAACGAAACATACCAAGATGATCATTTTCATGATAATAATTAAACATTAATTAATATTATATAATTTTAACAACATCATTTAATTACAACGTTTGTGGCTAGACTGTGAAAATAAATATATAAATAATCCATGTTTACATTGATAATCATACGACACCCATAATTACTGTTACAGCAGCTGGTACACATAGTTACCACTGGACTTTAAAAGGTTAAATCATTTTATACTGTCTACTACCGAAAATCGCGGCCGAGTGGTTCGTGTTCGGAGGTCCCGAGGTCAGATTTCTGTTCAGACACAGGTTGTGCTGACTGACGTTTTTCGTGGTTTTCCTCAGTTAAATGTTGGGATGTCGTAATTTAGGCTAAGTCCCGTTTCCTTTTCAGTCTGGATTTCTGAGGTTTTGGACTCCGTCGATCATCTGACATTCTATAAACACGCGTTCCGAACACCAGATCTGCCTTGTCTTCAGGTGTAAGGAAGGGTTTGTGTGTGTTTGGAATGCAGGCCGCTGTACGTAGTCCAGAATCTCTGTAATCTCTATTTCAATACACCGTCAGATACCTTCAGAATCGATTCGTGTTGATTGTAGTTTGTTATTCTTTAGTAATCTTATCATTCGATTCGAAATAGCCTTAGATAATGACGTTAATTAAGCTATAAATAAACAAATAATTGTAGTGTCCACTTGTACACGCGTATACAATTCTGGCTTAATCGTCCTCGTAACATAGCTCATACGTTCATGCTCCAAAAACGTCAACATATGTACAACTTTTTGGGGGTCTCGGGTTCGATTCCCGGCGGTGCCCGAATTTATAACTTGTCTTGGGGAAAGGCCGTGGTCTAGGCAACACGGAGTTTTCCTCCGGGGGCTTCCCAACAATTACTCCATTCACACACAGAAGAAGGCAATGGCAAACCACTTCTGGATCATCTGCCAAGAACGTATATGAACAGGTCCCAGTCCGAGAAAAGGATGCAAGGATCCTGTTCATATGGACCTGTCGTCAGACAGAACACTAAAAAAAATAGCAGACCATAGATGAGAGGTTAATGGGGTACTTATCATAATAATAATTACTACGAACAATCTAATAAATTCTCATGCGAAGACATACATTTTAATTTGCAGATATATTTTACAGTGGTATTTGCTCCGAACACAAGAATAAATTACCAATATCAATAAAACATTAATTTAAATAAAAAGTTGCATTGTTACATTTTTTTAAAACA
Organism: Zootermopsis nevadensis; assembly: GCF_000696155.1. The sequence continues at coordinate 962,795 of NW_019060089.1, forward strand.
CCGATGGATTATGGCGGTGGGGGGGGGGTCATAGAAACTTGAAAGTTGAGGCAGGAACAAAGAAAGATAATAAAAAGTACAATAAAAGTAAAAATACAATAAAAACATGTGCACTGGCCTAGCATCAGGCTCTATTAAGAACTGCTATAGCAGACGAGATAAGTCGTTCTTAGTCTGTAGCTCAATCTCGGTAACCTCCTTGATCATCCGACCCGAGTGTCCGGGTTTAGCGGAGCTGATGCTGCAGTCAGGGAATATTTCGATGCTCCAGGTTTGTGCTGTGTTTGGCCACGGCTCTTTCATGTGGATGTCACAACCGAAACATTTTGCCTAGTCCATGGAATTTAACTCCAAGACACAAGCATCTGCTCCACTAAACTAACTAATTGGACGGTTTAGGGATCTCGAAGGTTCATCACCGAATTAACCAAAGTCCTCCACCGGACCCTGTCATGGGCCAACAAAATCCAGTCTATTCAAATTCATGAACTTCGTCACACTTTCAAAGGATTTATTCCTCCTAACTAAATACTAAAATAGATTGTAAATTCGTTCGGAATCGGTGAAATTGGGAATAAACAACTTTACCTGAATGTCTTGATGTGAGATGTACTTTTGTTTATGTATTTTATTTCATTTACAAATAATGAGCTTCATAGTTCTTTTTCTTTCCATGATTGTGAAATGGAATCATTTTCCAAGTTGAGGCTGGCACAGTGATCGTATTTTAACAGAATCGGGCCACGCCCAGCTTCCCTTCCCTTTTGTCATCATCTGTTTCCTCACCTGCTGCATTGGGTTGTCCCGTCGTCCTGTTTACTACTAATTCGTCCCACAGTTCGAAATATCTCATAGAGGATGGAATTGAGGCTATGCCCCAGTTTCGATTAGCGGTGATAAATCGATGGATTCTGACCTAGTGAAGACCATAATTGATTATAATGAAGTAGTTTGGTCAACTGTCAGTTGTTATTGTTTTTATCTGTATGTTTTTTCGTGACAGGATAGCGTAAAGGCAACGCTATTGATTTTTAATCGGAAACACCCATTTTAAATCTGGGTCAGGTTTACTAATAATCGTAAAGTATTCTGCACATATGTGGGAGGTTTTGCTTTTGTCTTATTTGAGATTGTAATATTCTTTCATTGACAAATTCCAAGAAACAGAATACTGGAACAGTTATTGAAGAGTAGACGATAAACATTCAGTTAGATTCAAGTTTTGCTCTCAGTTTACGTCGCAGATGTTGGCGGTTTCGTTCTGTATTTATGGATCAGATGCATTTTGCTATAAAGACAGTTCCTTTTCAATTCCGGTTTTAATTTCAACTTCGTTGTAAGGTCTCTAGCGTTATAAAGAAGTTGTTGAATTCCAATATTCCTCGTCATATGTATTCAAGGTAAGACGTCAGTATCGTGGTGTTTTAATTATGAGGTGGAGTGCCTTAAACTTTAACCTCATTCTACTGAACACGTAAGCGTCTGTATACGTCAGTCGATGTAACAGCCTTGTCATACCGCACAATACAGATAACAGTGCCCTTGAATTTTGTTTTGTGTGTTTGTGCATCGAATACATGACATGAACGCATAAAGACAAGGTTGTCCTGCCGTGTGTTTTATCTCCCAAAAACTATCCGACGGATTTGATAATTGAGTCTTAGGTTATTTGTTGACAGTTTCAAAAGCAGAGGTAGTATTTCAAAAAATTGGCAGGTGGTCGTGAATTGTGAACATTGAAGGGATTGTAAATAGCTCGTTGTGGTCTTATTTAAAAAAAATGGCAGATGGTCGTGAATTGCGAGCATTCAAGGGATTGTAAATAGCTCGTTGTGGTCTGTTTTCCTCTCTTTACCACAGAGAGTGAACATGGCTCTTTTCCAGGAGTTTTGTACAAAACACGAAATAACAGGAGATGAGCATTCATTCGTATCAAATATTGAGCTGTAGAGAATTCACGTCTTTGTACCTCCATGTATTCTTTATTTATATTTAGGCAGTTTGGATAGCAGCTTTACCTTTGCCAGTTACAACAGGTTTACTTGAAAATGTGATGTAATTTGTTACTAACTAGCTAACTAGATGGCTTACCGAACCCGAAGGTTCATCACCAAACTCACCAATGCCCTCCATCAGACCCTGTCCTGGGCCAACAAAATCCAGTCTCATTCAGCTCCTATCTCCCATAGATCCCGCCTGATCCCCCCAGAGGTCTCTTCCCCTCAGGCTTCCCAAATAGTGGACCCAACCAACCAGATGGCTTACGGATCTCGAAGGTTTATCACCGAATCAACCAAAGCCCTCCACCGGACCCTGTCCTGGGCCAACAAAATCCAGTCTCCTTCAACTCCTATCTCCCATAGATCCCGCCTGAGATTATCCTCCCATCTACGTCTAGGTCTCCAAAGCGATCTGTTCCCCTCAGGCTTCCCAAATAGTGGACCCAACCAACCAGATGGCTTACGGAACCCGAAGGTTCATCACCGAATTAACCAAAGCCCTCCACCGGACCCTGTCCTGGGCCAACAAAATCCAGTCTCCTTCAACTCCTATCTCCCATAGATCCCGCCTGAGATTATCCTCCCATCTACGTCTAGGTCTCCCCAGCGGTCTCTTCCCCTCAGACTTCCCAACCAGTTCCCGGTGCACACCTCTTGTCCCATCCATGCGCGCTACATGCCCAGCCCATCTCATTCTTCTCGACTTATTTGTTACAGGTTCAGGAAAATCTTACTCGATGATGGGCGGTCAGGACAACAAGGGCATTATTCCTAGGCTGTGCGACTCGCTCTTTGACCTAATAGCGAAGCAGCAGAGTTTGGAGCTCACGTACAAAGTGGAAGTCAGCTACATGGAAATATATAATGAAAAGGTGAGGATTTATTCAGTGTTTTCCTTTATGAAATCAAGACATTTCCACAGTGACTAAATGCGTTGATGGTTTCCTGGGAGATTTTTTTGTGTTGGTACTGAGTAAAGTGTTGGGTTGCAGTTGAGTCGGTATATTTTGTACTTTTTAATTTTTTAGGTGCATGATTTGTTGGACCCCAAAGCGAACAAACAGTCACTCAAGGTACGAGAACACAATGTGATGGGCCCTTACGTGGATGGGCTGTCACAGCTGGCGGTTACATCTTTTCAGGTAAATTGGTCTTAACAGTAGTTAACTCATATTTTACAAGAACTGGAGCAGAGCGCTCCTTTTGGAGCTCCTCGGGGGGGGGGGTGGTTGCGTTTTAAAATCTTGAGTAAGAAACTAAACCAACCCCCCCCAAAGGGTGGGTTAAAACACTTGACTTCGGGGGAGTTGGTTGCGTTTTAAAATCTTGAGTAAGACACTAAACTAATCCCCCCTTCGTCATTGTTGTGTTGGTACAACAATGCCGAGTAAACAAATATAACGTAACATTGTTTGATGACGTCATTTCTTGACGACAACGGGGAATCAGAAATTTTTATAGTAGATAATAGTAGTATTGTAATATGGTTGTTTACACTTGATAAGAGTTTTGGATATTTATGTTCAGGCACGCACTGTTTTATGTGGTAATCGTGTTTCTGAGAAAGTACAACATAAAGAAAACACCAAAAAATTCATTTTCTAGAGACTGAATTTTAAACATTTTAAAATAGTGTTGTATTCAGGTATTGATTAAAATCTGACAGATTTGAGCCAGGTAACAAAAGAAGTATTAAGTTTCGAGTACTACAAACTTGTTGGTTACGTTCGGAATGGGAAAGAATTGCCGGAGTTTTTTTATGTGTAATTAATTTAATTTTATATATACCTAGTTTTATGTATTTAATATTTTGTATTCATGAACTTTATTGCCTGACAGATTTGTGATATTCATGGTTACTACTTCAGTTGCTACAATATATATTTTTTATTTTATTTTATTCCAGTTAACTATATTTAATCACTTAATTGATTTAAGAATAAAATATTGCGTGCAGACTGTGCCTGCTTGTTAGTTAAATATATTAAGTGCTTGTTTTATATGCTGTTATGTCTGCTGAAACACATGTTTGTAGATACATAGTTTTTGTCTGTCTACAACATTTATCTTCTTCTTCTTCTTATAGCGTTATTAACATTTATAATAAAACATTAATCGTAAGACTTGAGGTTCTCACAGCGGTGAGTATGAAGATATCCGTCTTCTGGGTTGTTGCGCTGTGTAGTCTGGTCGATGTTAACCAACGTTTCCTCCTCCACGTCGTCTATCCATCGTTTCCGTGGCCTCCCTCTCATCCTTCTTCCCATCGGTCTCCATTCCATCACTCTTCTAGTTACCCTATTTCCTTCCATTCTTGCAACATGGCCAAGCCAGGCTAACCTTTTGCTTTCTATAACATTTATAATAAAACATTATTCATAAATCTTACAGACAGACACAAACTATTAATACCCTTTGACATTATTGTGCAGGACATCGACAACTTGATGGCAGAAGGCAATAAGTCAAGAACCGTGGCAGCAACCAACATGAACAGCGAATCATCGCGTTCTCACGCAGTATTTTCAGTGGTGCTGACACAGACTCTGACAGACACTAAGTCGGGTGTTTCTGGCGAGAAAGTGAGTCGGATGTCTCTCGTTGATCTTGCGGGAAGCGAAAGGGCCGTCAAGACTGGTGCTGTTGGGGATAGGCTCAAAGAAGGCTCAAATATCAACAAGTAAGTGTGTTAAATGTATTCTGTGTGAAGTAACAAATTCCACAAACGCTCTTGGGGTATGCTGATTATAGTCTCCTGTTATAAGGCTAAGCTCGATGTAACCATCCCTCACCCCCTTGATCTGGATTTGTGACGACGTGGGAGTAGTGATTCGGGCATGGCTAGAAATATTCCTGACTACAGTCAGTACTGAAATGTGATTGATCAGAGTTTGTAACCGTTGTAGTGACGCTCAATTTCCTGCTCTGACAGAATTGGAACTGTCAGGATTTCAGACATTTTACATGCCAAGATGTTTATATCTTGCATCTGTAGACCCCACAGTTTGTCCTGCGTTTTTCTCTTGGATGAGGAACGGTCTGTCATAATAGACCAACAAAGACAAAAAATCAGATACAGTTCCTTACAAGGAAGAGGAGCTGGCTGTTACATCAGTGTTGGTGCACTCCAAGACTGTATGCATCGTAGACCACAGTTTTATTATTATTAAGTGTTCTGTCTTACGACAGGGCCATTGCTCTGCCCAAAAAGAGCTCTCCAGTTGTCCCTATTCTCGGCTTCTCGCTTTAATTCCTGGAACGTCATCTTCTTTCCTTGTTTAAGGTCGTCGGTTAGCTGTATCAGTCTTCTTCCCAGTCCTCGCTTTCCTTCAACCTGGCCTTCGATGATATCACTCATTAATCCATTCCTTCTCATAATATGTCCCAGCCAGTTAGCTTTCCTTCGTGTAATCGCCTGCAGAATGTTTCTTTGCTCGTTGACTCTCCTCATTACTTCTTCGTTGGTCACTCGATCCGTCCACCTGATCTTCTCTATTCTTCTCCAACACCACATTTCAAAACTCTCCAGGTATTTCTGTTCCTTCTTCCTGAGTGTCCAAGTCTCTGCTCCATACAGCGCGACACTCCATACGTAACACTTCACTAGACCACAGTTACTGAACGATATTTACGTATGACAACAGAGAATGTCTGAACTAATTGAATGTGTCTTTTTCCTGCAGGTCCTTAACCACACTTGGCCTTGTGATATCGAAGCTGGCGGATCAGTCATCAGGTGGGAAGAATAAGGACAAGTTCGTACCATATCGAGACTCTGTACTTACCTGGCTTCTCAAGGTCAGCATCTCCTACTTTACCACCTTTGATTTTTAGGTATTCTTTGCTGAAAGTGTGTAATGTGAATGTATAACTGGAAGATCATATCTGTCTACCACGTGTTTCACCACCAGAATTATTTCATGGAATTTGATGATATTTGGTATTGGGAAGTATGTAATGGAAATTGTTGAGTGAATTTAAATTTTGTCTCTGTCTGTGCCGTAGTGTAGTTCAAGTTTAACTTTATCACTCTTTTTATAAGTGATTAAAATGATGTATTGTCAGTTGATAAACAATCAGGAATATCTGTTTTAATTAAAGGTACATTAATAGTTTAGAGTGGACAATCAGGAAGTATGGTTAACATTTTTTAGTTTTTAGCTGTCGATGAAATAATGTGACTACCCCATGTGGACACTTGTAATGAGTAAAAACTTTTTGTATGTATACAAATAAAATTCCCAGGGGTTAGTCCAAGGTGATATCTGTATGACTTGATTCCATGATTTTAAATTTGGTAGAGTTATTTTTCTGAAGATGGATTTTGTGTTTGATATTTGAAATGTTAAGGCTCTACATTGTATGAGTGTAACGTTAGTTAATCTTGGCTGTAAAAACATTTCTCTACAATGAAAGAAACTTATTCTTCTTCTTCTTCTATGGCTCTCCGGTCCGTATTCGGTTCATGGCCTCCTCAATTCTCCTCTTCCATTCGGTCCTCTGTTAGGTCCGTCTGTCCGAGGCTTTGATTGAGGTTTCGAAACATCTTCCTTTTTACGGTGAAAGGTTGTTAGCCTTGCGACCAACCCCCAACCTGGATGCCCAGGGTACCTGTCTTAGTCTGACCTCTCCCCCTCGACCAAGTCTGGCTAGGGAGGCCCTACCAGTAGCTCTTGGGGTCACTGAGGTATTCAAGCCCCCCCCCACCGCGACAAGGTGCAGGTACCATTAAGTGGAGCAATGAAAGAAACAAGGAAGGATATTTGTATTTATGCTTGAGAATGTTCTGTGCTGTTTATGTTTTTAATTTTCATGTCATGTGTTTACCTAATTATTAATGTTGTCATCGTAAAGGACAATCTTGGAGGTAACAGCAAGACTGTGATGGTAGCAACAATTTCTCCTGCAGCGGACAACTATGAAGAAACTTTATCTACTTTACGATATGCAGACAGAGCCAAACGTATTGTCAACCATGCAGTTGTTAATGAAGATCCAAATGCAAGGATTATCAGAGAACTTAGACAAGAAGTTGAAGCTCTGAAGGAGATGCTTAAAAATGCAACAGCATCAGAAGGTCATAAAGAGGTGAGCAGTGTACTGAGTTACGTTAATTTAATTATGTATATCTGTGTTAACATGTTCGATTAAGAAGGCAGTTTCATACTTCTGTGGTTTATGCACTACTCACCTTAAGTGCAAAGAACCAACCTTTGTGCTACACCAAATTTGAGTGTTTGTTATTCTCTCCTTTTTTTTTAAGACTGTATTAATATTAGGTTATTTATCAAAGCTGTTGTGATGGCAATCATATAGCACTGAATGAGTTAAGGAGGTAATTATGAATGGTAAATAGATGAAGATTTTGAGGCTGTTATGGTCAATTTCAGAGTTATGTTTCTGCATTCAGCTCAAAGTGTTACGAAAACAATGAGAAATTTTTGTCAAGTTAGTAATGTGGATGGGGTTTGAACTGGGTATATTCCAAGTGCATGCTCTATCAACTTACTCATTATTTCTTGTTAAATGTCAATAGCTGATGGTTCTATAGGCGGCTGACTGGCTGACTTCACACAGTACATGTTATTGAAAAATCTGGAAGTATATACGAGGTGCGATCGGAAAGTTTCCAGACTGTGTGAATAGCGGGCGAACCGGATGTAGTACGAGCTTCTGCCTTTAGGGGGTGCGGCCTACATTCATAGTGAATCAGTGTGCCAGCCGGCATCATCGAATTAGCATTTGTTTCTTAGTTACGGGCGTTTTGGTAGTGCATTACACCGACCCTCCTGCGATTTCGGAATGGCGGATTTTCATGAACAAATCAAGCGTTCTGGACGACCATCTTCGAGCACAACGCCCGAAACTGTTACGAAGATCGACGTCGTACCATCAACGACTTGTGCGACATTTTTGGGATAGGCTATGGGACCTGTCAGCTGATTCTAAAGGAAGAACTCCACATGCGACGCATCGCAGCCAAGTTTGTGCCAAGGCTCCTGTCTTAGGACCAGAAGCAGAATCGACTTCTCGTTTGTCAGGAGCTCCAAGATCTTGCAAGAACCGACCCCAACTTCCTTTCTAAGCTCCGTGTGCCTTCTTCCTCTTCCCAAAGATGAAAATTCAGCTAAAGGGAAGGAGATTTGAGACGATAGAAGAGATTCAGGCAGAATCGCAGATGGTGCTTGACAGGCTGACAAAGAAAGATTTCCAGGGATGCTTCCAGGCTTGGCAGCAGCGCTGGGATCGTTGTGTTCACTCCCAGGGGAACTACTTCGAGGGTGATGGATGAATTTAATACCTGAGATAAGTGTACGGGTTTTTATAGACGCAGTATAGAAACTTTCCGATCGCACCTCGTACATGACGAACTTGGTCTTTTGCCTTATTTTCAAGGTTACCAGTTTCTCTCACAGCAAGTGTTAAATGCAGAATCTCACATTGTGTAATACTGGGCCAATGTGACTATGTTACAGCAACGGGTGGATCTCACAGAAAAGCTGAGTGAAAGTGAAAAGTTGATGAAAGAGATGTCACAGACGTGGGAAGAGAAGCTTCAGAAAACAGGTGAGTTGTTTGACATGAATGTGATATAATTTTTCTTATCCTATGGAAGAGGGATGAGCAAAGTATGGCCCATATAGAATTTGAATTTGGTGATTTGACAGTATTAATAAAATTTTATTTGCACAGTTTTTACTTTCTCTTAATGCATGTATAATTCATAGTAACTCCAAAATAAAACGAATTAAACCCTTAAAATTTTGACACAAGTAAAAGTTTTGCACCCATTAATGTGTCTTTACAATTTTCATTCGTTGTACAACTGCGTATTATGAAGTATCAATATGACCCAACCCAATTTGGGTTTAGTGCATATCTTAACTCCTTGAAAGTACCAACCAAAGTTCAGGATATTTTACCTCTTAATTTCCAGTTGGTTTATGCAGGAACTGTTATTCACATTAGCATTCAGTTAAGACTCCAAGGCAAAAATCATTCTTAAAAGTTAGTTTGTGTTTTGTTTACTGTTGCAAATAAAAAGTTATCAGTGATACCTGAACTTTTTGTATCATGCATATGTGTGTGTGTGTGTATTAAATACATAAACTGATTTTTGGGTTATTAATGATGCTATTTCATACGCATAAGTTATTTATTATAATATATAGTATATAATGAGACTGCAAGGTGACCATGAACGGTTAGCATTTAAGGATTTGGAAGGAGGTGATCATTAAATTAAATTGCCTGTGGTACTCAGACGATTTAAACAAGACATTTATAGTGTAAGGTCCGCCGTGACAGTGTAGGGGCAAGGATTTGTGGAGCCTTTATTAGAGGAAAAAATATATTGTTATTTGTTCAGAACGCCTCCAGCACGAGAGACAGCAGGCACTTGAGAAGATGGGAATCAGTGTGCAAGCATCAGGCATAAAAGTGGAGAAGAATAAGTACTACCTGGTTAACCTAAATGCTGATCCATCACTCAATGAACTGCTAGTCTACTATCTTAAGGTATTTAACATAATTCTCAAAGTGTATTGTGGGGGATTCCAGAATTTGCATCTTAATTTGTGTAGTTATAGATTTTTGCTGTGAACATAAAATCTTCGCTTTTCTTATTTAGAATACCTCTCCTCAGGATTTGTTTGTTATTACTGTCAATGTCTTCTTCTGTTAGAGTGAAAGATTTAAGGTTTTGACATCCATGTAAGAGCATGGGTAGAATTGTTCTGAAAGGTTCTGAAATGAATGGTAATTTAATTAGTAATACAGTTTTTATTTTTTACTGTCATTCTGAAGTATTGAACTTTGATACACTTTAAAAGCATTTATGGCTATTGTTATATTGTGATTTGATCCTGGGATTTTACTTCGTGACATACACACTCTAACTCAGTTCATCATATTCTTTACAGTGCATTCTGCTCTCTGAAAGAAATTATGTAGCTACCGAAAGATATTTGAAACTTCACTCAAGTAATATAAACTCTGTTCTTGCTCTGGTCTGGAAGAGGAAAACTTTCTGATATTTGATGGACATCTGACGAAGGATTGCACTTAGGATATTACATTTCAGTTTATATGGATTATACACCTGAAGATGGTTCATTTAGAACTGAAACATGTAGTGTAAAAGGTGATGCTCTAATGTGAATCGAACATTTCGATGAGAGCATCATTTTAATATATATATTTTAAATATTTAAATGTTAATTGTAATAATATTTTAACATTTAATTATAATATTTTATTGTGATTAGACTAATAAAATTGAGCAAGTATATATTCAACACAATATGACGCAACATTATCATCTCATAAACTCTGTTGTTTTTGTGTGCACAGGAACGAACTTTCGTAGGAGGGCGAGAAGCGCCTATGGAGCAGGATATTCAGCTCTCAGGGCTTGGAATTCAGCCAGAGCATTGTGTTATAGCTATAGAGGATGGTGGACTATTCATGGAACCCCTCCAAAATGCTCGGTCATATGTCAATGGTCTGCCTGTCACTGAGAGGATTCCTCTGCATCACGGAGACAGAATACTTTGGGGAAATCATCACTTCTTCAGAGTCAATTGTCCCAAATCAGCAGGTAGCATTTTACGTCGGAATTGTCACTTCTGTATGAGTAGTCATGTAGCAAGTAACTAACATTTTTCAATCTTCTCCACCTGGCACCATTCTAAACTGTAGTTTACAATATTGTGGCTTACTGAATCATGTAATGTTGTGTGCCCATAAATTGGTTTCATATGATTTCTCCATTCTTTGTTGTTCTTTTGTTCATATAATTATGTATTAATTGAAAAAAATTAGCAGACTAGCAATATTTTGATGATGATGATAATAATAATAAATAGTAGTAGTATCAAACAAAGTACAAAGATAACAAATTTATATTCTTGAGTTGGGGGGGGGGAGGCATATGTAGCAAATATAATAAACTCTGAAAAATACTCATGCAGCAACAGTGTAATAAAGGAACAACACATGTTGATGAAGATTTC
>NW_019060090.1:3978-14621 GCF_000696155.1 Zootermopsis nevadensis
CTTGAATGAAGGCGCTCTATTGTAACATAGTTGTAGCGATGAATGGCGCAAATTTTAAATTTTAACATCTAAATAAAGTTTGTGTATTGACCTGAATTTTATTATATATTTTAATTATAAAACACAAACATGACGCATTTAAACCTAAAAGGAATAAATTAAATGGAGACGAATAAATAAATAAATAAATACATTCATACATATACGATGTAAATATACACACATTCATACATATACGATGTAAATATAAACGAGTATTGCTTTAGTAATTCCATATGAGCCTCTACGTCATTATGGTAAGAAGGTAAAAGCTATAGCCCTGTTTCGAACCTTCTTTCTTATTCACATCCACGGAAGGAAGGATGGATGAATAATTTCACAGCCTCAAAGCAGGCGTTCCGCTAGCCGTTGTCATAACTTTGAATACTTCATAGCATAATAAAAAGCATGTTTCACAGTTCCTTATTTCTCGTGTCGAGATGGAAAGTAAGAAATGTGGTTGATGATCCGGAAAATGTATTATATTTTTCCTTACTCTGTGAATTCACTGTCTGCGATAATATGAAACTCGCCAATCAATAAGTTATACATAAAGAAGGCTGTGAGTTGTGATCATGTATTTCCTTCACAAGCTTCATTTTATTCAAAAGATAAGCAATGTTATGCACACGTTCTGAAAGGAAATTGATTTCCTTTCATCATAGAAATATATGGGCAGTTCAGTGCAGAAGCGACCTAAGTCATAATTCGATTGTTATTTAAGATGCTGTTACACGAATGTATTTCTCAAATCTCGAGGACGGATTATTGCCCACACGTCCTGAAACTACATTAGGGATTCTGCAACATAACTGTGGCGCGTTCTGTAGGTCTTAATTATTCAGACAATTACAGAATATTATTGCGATGACGTTTATTTGGAAGTTACCATAATATTACCGAAGTGGTTCGAAGCATTTCTCTCCCCGCACTATTTGAAAATTTCTGAGGGTTTTAACAGACGCTTAATTATTTTTCTGACTGTTGTAATGAGGCCGTAAGAACACAGATTGAGGTAGTTTCTGAAGAGGCTGCTAAGGAGAGTATTAGACTCGAGAGGGGTGGCGTGATAGGAGGTTGGATAAAACCGTGTAATGACAAGCTCCAAAGTTTGTATTCTTCGTCGATATTATCAGAATTATCAAAAGAGTTAAATATAGATAAATGGGCTATGTAGCGCTCATGGGGAAGTGGGAAATGCGTAGAAATTTTGGTTGGAAGGAAGGGAAAAGATTACTCCGGAGACCTAGGCCTATATGGGAGGATAATATTAAAACGGAACTTATGGAAAGAGAGTTTGGTGGTGTGGTTTTAATTGATATGTCTGACACGCTAAGTAATTAACCGTAGGTATTTATGAATAACTGAGGATTTGTTGACTAGTTGAGCGTACTCTTAGCTTCTCAAGTTTACTCTGTTGCGTGGAGTTTGGTTTAATCAGCTTCTTGTTAACTTTGTTTTCTTTGTATCAACAGACACAAGGCCAAACTCTTGAATACCAAAAACACCAAGCATTGTGGTTCATGTTATTGGCATGCAATTTCATAAGCTATCCAAGCATTTGCCTGATTTAGTGTGTGATGTTCAGTTGTTTATTTCTGGCAAAACTGATGATAGATTAATTGATTACAAATTTCCATAAAATAACACCCTGCAGTGATTTCGAATCGTTTCAGTTTCACGGACGGCTAAAATACCAGCGCAGTTTTCGAGGATGAGAACCCAGTCTCTCCTGTATTGTAGAGTATATACAAAATAGTTTGCAAATCTAATTATCAATGATGCGTATAAATATGTATGAAATTAACACTTTTGTGTGTTATTAAGACTCGAGGGACATCATTAACGCACACATTGAACATATGTAATTAAAAGTATGAAGAGGGATTATGAAATAATGTGGCAGACAGGCTTCCGTCTTACTGGGGTTTAAAGCAGGCTTGCCAAAATCGAGGCCCACTTCGATGTTTCAGGCTGTCCAACTCAGATCTGTATAAATCATGACATGTTGCCTCAAATGTTTAAGTTAAGAAATGATGTTATAAATGCAGCTCAAACTAATAGAATACTGTCCACGTGTGTGTGTCTAAATTACTGACCAAATTCTCAATAATGACGCTGGATGGCAGAATGTTATATTTTTCATGTGCTGCTATCACTAGGCAGCCTTTAGAAAAGGTTGAAATAAGAGTGCTTAGTATGACTGGAGCTCTTCATTGTTTTTGTTTTTGGAAAGAAGGCAAAGAATATGGGAGCCAAAATGGAATATGCAATAAGGGATGAAGATGCAAAAGAAATCATTCCCAATTTAATTTCAACTACCCTTCCCCCCTAGAAAATGAGACTGTCATGATAAACAAGCAATATCATAATTTCACTGCAGTTATTTTAAGGATATCCCGTGCGAAAACAGAGGCAGACACTACAACCTTATTCAACGGGATTCTTCTCTTTTGGGTAATAAGGTACAAAGAGAAATTTAGGATCTCAGATAACGAGATTAAATTCATGAGACGGAACGCAGAAAGACAAGACTCCCAAAATTAATGGTGAAGTACAGAGCTACTGTAAGAAGACAACAAGGCAGACTGTTTTAAAACTGTGGCTGAATCCGGCCAACAAACGCGACATCTCCTTAAAAGCTTCGTGATGATGGCACATTCGACATAAAGGCTATTATCGAAGGGAATTTCCCTGGAGTGTGGTAATTAGACTTGTATTCCAGGGAACCTCGTTTATGAATGTAATTGTATTAATTACTTAGCTGGCTACGAATATCCAGATAGCTCGGCCAATAGAATGAATAGGTTACTGTTGGGAATTAGTGGTAGAGGAAACCTACACATTCACGTAAATATACATCAGAGATGTCTAAGTTTTTTTCTGTCACAAGCAAAGCATCAAATCTTTTTATTGATTTCCTTTTTTACTTTTAAAGAAGTAACTCGAAGAACGGATCTGTTTCATTTTCCTTATCTGACCCTCTGTCTAGTTTTCTTTCCAATTCTTCGCCCTTCTTTTCGTTCATAATTTATTTTTCTCGTTTTCCTTCATGGTTTTATTTCTACTATCTTCCTAATTCGTAGTCTCTGTCTTCTTTCTCCATTCTGTTCGTTCTTATCCACTTCCATTTTTGTGACACTTTTTCTTGTACAATTCCACTGCGTTTTTCATCTTCAAGATAACAATCTTTTCTATTAAAATGTCTCTCAAAATTTTCATCTACCAGACCTCCCACCACAAAATGCTCTTTATTAGGTAATCAAGGAATAATAAACGTCAGATATCCTTTGTAACAAGACTGAACTAATTAACCCTGGAATATCTATGATAATTTCCTTTCCCTGAACTCTGCGATGTGACACTAATTGTGTTCCTTTTTGTACTGACCTCTCGCAAAGAATCATCGTTCTCTCCTTCACTTGACGTATGTTCAGAGGACAGATTCTTCTAGCCTGTTGATTCCTTCGTGACTAAAGTTTGTTAGATTCTGTTTTAAGGAAATCAGTGCCTGCAAACAAGTCTTTGATGTTAATCAATAAACGACTAAGGCCAATATAATTAATTAAATGTTTAAATATCTTTTGCATCTCGATAAAAATTTACAATTACCCCGATGTCACACGCACACATACGATAATGCGACTGATTCTCGGATTCTCCGCAACTAGGTGTTTTATTTTATATGCTTTACCTGAAAGAGATTGACGAGAAGCTGAGAAAAACAAACATTTTAGTCGAAGACCCTCGATATGCAGCTTGGCAAATGAAAGAGTAGATTCAAGGATAATATTAAAATGACTCTTAAATACTTACTGTGTGGGTGGACTGGATTTATGCAGGGTCACGTGAACACGATAATGGATATATTGATGAGCTAGTACTCTCCTCCACCGAGTCTGAGAACAAAATAAAACAGACGGAAGTTCTGAATATTGTTAAAGCGTATCTGTTGACACAAGTGCAGCCTAGCTATCATAATGTCATCAGTGAACTTATGCAAATTCCTCACATAGTCGGATTACAATTTGGGTACATTATTGATCGATTTATTATGTCAGTATATATTTGCCTTGAAATAATTCAGACACACAAAAACAAAAAGCCAATTACAGGCACAGGAATGAAGAATGACGGTTGTAATAGTGTTATATCATGCTGCAATTAATACACGAATAAACTGTGTTGTATTTACCTAACTCACTCTGTGGTTATTAGTTTATGTACAGAATGACAAACAGCCTTAACTATATCATGTCATGCATGGGAGGGAAAGGGATGCTGGATGCAGTCGACAGCCACAACCAATACGTGACTCCGCAGAGGGTCACTAGCGTTTGGAGGGTCTTCAGCGGGCGGTGCAGTTTCGGAGATCAAATATCTACACAAATATATTTCATAACATCGTATCATTCAACGCTAACTCTAAACACACCAGACGTTGACGTTAATGTGACAATTTAGAGATGTACAGTTCGGCAGAATTTATCATTAAAAGAAATATTTATCTAAAATATATAAAATCATGCATTCAAACAAAACTGTTTACACTTTGAAAAAAAACTTAGTGAAGACGCAATGAATATGGTTTTACTCGATAATTTGCATTTAATTTAATTACGTTTCGTATCTGCCGTCTACTGTACACCTCATTAACATTAAATCGAATATTTAATTATGAGACACTCTAGTGTTGAATGGCGTTAATTAGTTCAAGAAATACGTAACAAGGAGTAATGCTGTGTAAAGCTAATGTCAATATCTGTGCAAGTCGTATTTGTAATAGATTACGTGTAAGTTACTGATGTAGTGTTTCACATGAGTGGTGTACTAATTATCAAAGAACTGTGCAATTCAAAGAGCAGAATACTTCTTGAGAACCTGATAGTTCATCATAAATAGAGAATAAATAAATGGATATTTCTTTTACTATAAAATATTCGTGGCTGGGATTTGAATCTCCCCCCCAACTCTGTATTTTATTTCAACTCAGTGTGCATCACATTTACTCCACAACCACGAAGGGCAAGAGGATAATTCAGACTTAAGTTACAGAGTTCTAAGGAGACTGTGAACTAGTAAAATCTACCTTGGATTTTGCTTTAAAGTTTCTATTCCGTAGGCAGAACAAATGAGAAAGTGAACCTTATTAACTGAGCTGATGAAAGATAGTGAATCGTGTAATGATTTATGGCTGAACAAGGTCGCTAAGAATAAAAATTTAGAGCGAACCTCCTACATGAACACACTGCCACTGGATACAGATTTATGTCCTGAATAAAAACTTGTGACGATTTAATTAAATTTCACAGCATTTTTCCATCTCTCTCTTCCAGTGAGCGGTTAATTTCGACTGTTCTAATTTTTTTCAAATGACATTAATAATGTGAATGCAGTTGAAATGACGTACATGACAAAATTAAATTTATAAATGTCCAATCACGACATTTGGAGGCAGTATGATTGTGAAATGATTACAATCAACTTTGTTGATAATAAATGATAATTATCGGTATGAAACATAAGCCATATCGTAACCCAAACTTTTTTGAGATTCTCCTAGTCAGTCGCTCATACTGTCAACAAATTCGCAGCCCTTAGAAGTAATAGAAAGTTGAGTATCTGTCCACACTAAACCTTGAAACCAACTGAAGAGAGTTCACATCCTCAAGCTGTTTCAGTAAGAAACATTAAAATCACACACATGAGCGCAGATTTAAAACAGAATTAAGATATCACACCCCAAATATTCTTAATATCCGGTACACACATACTCCAGAGTTGTACAGTATGGCCGGACGTTAACATTAGAACACGAAGGCGCGAACTTATTCCAACTTCTATTTAACAATCATATAACCGTGATGTTTATCTTTAATGGAAACTGTTGGAGTAGAAACTTTATCAAAGCTGCCCTTAGAATTGTAGGGGCTTCAATATTACTCCGCCCAGGTATTTGTCGTATTTTGAAACACCGCCATTTGCAAAATGCTGGTGTATTTTAATAGACCGCTAGGTGAGCATAGGTTTATGTAATTCTCCTGTAATGTCATTTACAGAGACTCGATAAGTAGCGCGATTTCTTCCCACTCTGAAGATTATTCATGTAATTCTGTGTCTAAAATTTTGGCGTTAAATTATTGAATAAGGCGGTTGAGGACGTTTGGAGTAGAGACGATTATATATTGGCCATTAATTCATATACAGTATTCACCATTTAAACTGCAACCCCAAAACCATTACGTACTGCGATACAGATATGAAATCAGAAGAAGGTCCACCCTCGTGTAATAGGATCTTCCAGCCTCCCACATGACACTTGAGTCAAGGTCACCTGGTTGCTAGGCCTCTGATCTTGCCTGATTTCAAAATCCTGTTATGAGCCTATTACGGCTTTATTTCAGTTGTCTTTTTATTAATTATTTTCTTTTATTTCAGGTAAGCGGAATCCAGGCATTTATAACATCGGGATTTCTGATTGGTAAGTGATATTAATGCTCTTAATCGACTTAATTTTTACGCATCTAATCAATCTAACGTAAATGTAATTACTTCAGCGAAAGATATTGAGTTGCAACGTTTTATTGAATTGTGTTATCGAATATCGTGATAACGCCGTTAAGAATAAGTTATCATTTAATTGGTTCTATCGGGAGTTTCCTTGCTTACTTTAAATTATACAAGATAATTTAAAGGATTTATGTACACATAATAATGCGGGCCACGTTAAATACAATGTGCTAAAAATCTGTATTACACAAACAGTTACTGAAGTTTCATTCTCGTCGAGTTTGACGGGGCAAACGCTTGGCTAGTTTCCTTTCATTTAGTGACCAAACGTAATGAGTCTAAGGAAATTGTTAGGTATCCATATTTGTAGTTGTTGGCAACACAATATTTTTTTTATCAAATCATGTCATAGTAGAAGAATCACACTGGATCCGTATATTTCTTGCGTGAGCGTTTAAAAATAAGGAATCATTTGTACTTTCAACTGGCCTAGTTTCATAACGAGGCAGAAACTGAATTGTGAGACGGTTTTATGAACCTTTAATTTCTCGGGGCTAATTCAGTTTTGGAATCGTACTCTCAAGTGCGGATTTGTTTGGGAACCTGTACAAAGCAGTTCTCTTAGCACGAACCTCTTCTGTTCCTCGCCTTTAGTTCGACTTGTTATGGAACAAGAAGAAGAGATGGCGGTTGGATCTGGTGGGGCCTGAGAGTCTAGAAATCGAGTCAAGGGTTGGTAGAAAATTAATTACCAAGCTGTTAATCACAGCTGCTGCTGTTCGAGCTCTCTTATACATTACACTCAGTACTTCCTTCACATCACCGACAGACACAGAAGACACTGGGTTATGTACGAGCAAGAACTTAACTGCTGGGCGTTGAAACGGGGGGTGGGGGGGGTGGCACATTTCAAATGAGAGAAAGAGAAAAAAGAAAAGACGTAGAAAAGTTTCGGAAGTGTTCTTGGTATTGCATTCGTAGTTCCCCACTCTTAAGAGTTCGCTCTGTTCAACGTCCCAAGAAAACATAGGCTTTACATACATAACATTTGCAGCTGCTGTTACTGATGAGGTTGTGGTAATGCATAATTTTCTTTTAGGTACGTAACCCCGAGACACCATTACCAATTCTTCTTGTTTTGTTTTTTTCCCGTCTAGTATTTGTTGCGATATACGAGAACTTTCCTCAATTCCTGTAGCAAGTTTAATGTGAGAGTGGAATAATGTTGTAAGTAGTCACCCAATAAATGAGCTGCTTTCTAGATTTTGAGTAACTAAAGCAAGTAAAGCAGTCACCCAATAAATGAGCTACTTTCTAGATTTTGAGTAACTAAAGCAAAACTGGACTTTCCTTGATCATTCATGTTTATAAAATGTATCTTCTTCCTTGTAGTAGAACAAGATTTCATCCCGTAAGATTTCTGTTACTGCAGATTTTATTTGAATGTTGAACTTCCGAGTTGTGTCATAACAAATACGATTTCAGGAACAACAATTTGTTAAAGATCGTTGTCTTCCGGGATGTACCACCGTCTTACTTTATGGACGTTTCAGAGCTGCTTGCTGCCTTCATCAAACACATGATCATTGAGGCAGAACGTACCTCTAGAACGGGAAAATTCTATCAGATTAAACGGCGTTAAAAGTCAGAAGACGGCATGCGTGCCACCAACCTCACCTAACCTAACCTAACCTAACCTAACCTAACAAAAACTAACCTAACCTCACCTAACCTAAACTAAATCAATCTAACACAACGTAACATCAAGTAACCAAACCTAAAGAAAATCAACCACCCCAATATACCCCAGCCTCGCAAAAGCCGATCTGCAAATCCTCTTCACTGACCTGATCCGACATATCCCAAGTTAACCGAATTTAACTAAATCAGCTCCAAAGGACCTCAGCAATAAAAATTGGTCTGCGATTGCGCAACACCGCGCATGCGCGTCACTGAATTAACCTAGCAGCAAAAGCTACACAACATAACGAAGCAAAACACTGGTCGTTTGCTCATTTTCGTAACTAACCTCAACTTATTTAACCTAAAGGAAATCAACGCAACGAAACTGAACGAGATCTGGCCATTAGAAGGTGTACATTGCGCATTTGGTTCTGCACATGCGCACAGGTATTCTGCGCATCATCGTTATAACCTCTCCTAACCTCTGCTCCTTCGGTCACCAGTGGGATTATAGCAAACAGCTCTGGAACGTCTGTAAACTCCTACCAGACTATAGAACGCCGTATATTAGCGTACATTTTTTCCGCCCGAGTTCTTATTCTGCTTGTCAGGGCTGTGTCCATGCCCCAGAATTTAGAGTCTATATCCTGTGTCAGGTCACACCGTTGGTTCACGTTCCGTTCCGGATATTAGCACGCGTTTATATGCAAGCACCATCATACCCCGACCCCGCAGTTCCCAGTAAAATGACCTGGACTTTGTTGTTTGTTGAACAACCAAAACTACTCAGACGGGAGACGCGAATGGTCATATCGCGTACCCCTGCAACAAGCTATTTCATTGCCATTTCACGTGTAGAATAATGATCTTTTTGAAATACACTTTACTGAGCTTGTTTAGTGAAGGCTTCGCTATGAATAACCCAAGTGGCTTCGTGTTTCATTTTATGATTGTCTCATTTTCGAAACGACACGAATTAAGAACACTTTACATTCAGGGAATGCTTACTACCATTCCGTCCAATATCTTCTGTGCTACTATATCATGCCTAAAAATTCAATACTTAAAATGCGCAAAAATTCAGTTTTAGCTATTGAATTTTGATAAAAAGCTATCAATATAATGAGAACCAATCGCGTGTAGATAGGAGGAGAGCCAACTTCCAAAACGTCTTCTGGGTCTATATAAATATACCTCAGACAGTGGGCAATGCTTAACATACGAGCTTGCTGCTTTAATGAATCAACCATTGTTACAGTACTTTGCTGCTCTAATGAATCAACCATTGTTACAGTACTTTTGACAATTAATTGTATTGATTTTAGACCACACCGACAACATATTTTAAAGTTGTATGTGTACGAAATTATATTAATCGTAGTGTTATTTACATGGTAATGAAAGTGAACAAATATGGGATTCCATACTATACAAATAAAGTAATTAACGAAATTAATACGAAATAAATATCCCCTATTAAAATGATCAAATTTCATTTTCAACTGCCCGAAGCAGACTTCGTGTAAATAGAATCACAAAGTTTTCTGTCCTATTTTTTTTAGAACAAAGACTGTCAACCTAACAAAACACAACAGATTGCTGTCTTCTGCAGATTGAAGGGAACGAATTAAATTCCGTAAAAAAAGAAAAAGAGAAGCGAGATGTAGGAATAACAAGTTTTATTCTCGTGGAATTTTGTTTTAATTTTGCAGGGACTCCAGTTGGACAGTTGCCATGGCGACCGCATCAGCAGTGGGATCACTAAACAATATGCGCCCACCACGAACTTTTGTTAATTCCGCGTGATTAAAACAATACGTCATTCTTCCTTACCAAAAGTGGCATGCGCACAGAGACAGATTTCTACGTCATATCCAGAGCCACTTACGGCCGTTTCAGTACTAATTACGATACGCGTTCTTCAGTATTCAAAGAGTGAGGGCACAGCTGATTTCCATAAAGGACAGTGGTAACAAATTTCAAACAAACTTAAAATAGCGATTCGTGTTTGTGCCAAGTTACTGTCCCGGAATTTCGTTGGTCCGTGGATATAACGCCGCGTAAACAATTACATTCTATGTTCAACCTCGAATGAAATACGATGATGAGTGCCAGCTGTGTTGCTAAGCCGCGCAGTCCTGTAGAATTTTATCGACGTTTCAGAGGTTCTTACTGCCTCAATCTTCCCGACGAAATTGATCATCATCCTGAAGTTGGAGGCAGTAAGAACCTCTGAAACTCTGTCAGTTTCTATCAGACTGTATGGCGCAATATTTATTTATTTTATTTAGTGTTCTGTCTGACGACAGGTCCATATGAACAGGATCCTTCCATCCTTTTCTCGGACTGGGACCTGTTCATATACGTTCTTGGCAGATGATCCAGAAGTGGTTTACCATTGCCTTCTTCTG
>NW_019060090.1:21566-34035 GCF_000696155.1 Zootermopsis nevadensis
GCCCATCTCCCGTGGTACATATTATGTTATCCACGTTGCCTACTTTACAGTTTTGTGCCTGTCAGTTTTCACATTTATATTGAGACTTTGAACCATTCGTTACTTTAAGCTACCCCATCCTCAAGACCGTGGACTCTTCTTCTCTACGGTGATGGGATTTTAGCCTTCCGCCCAATACCCACGCTGAAGGACTGTCCCGTGTTGGCTGCCCGTGACTGTATTTTCTTTAGACATTATATTTGCAACTACATTTCATGTCCGGTTGTCGGCACCTGAAGGACTTTGTGTGCCTTTATTAATTTTTATTCAGAATTTGCTTCTTTTGGGGAAGATAACACTTGGAAGACCTACGTTTAGATGGGTAAGGGATTCGTGTGTGAGATTGTGGACTGGACTAAACTGGCTCAATACTGGATCCAATACTGTTCTATTGTGAATACGTAATAGACCTTATAATTCCATAAATGGCGAGGATGTTTTTGATTACCTGAGTGACTGTGTTTCTTAAGGAGGATTGTGCTCCATGGGTCGATTTATTCCTTTACTCTTTTTCAGAAAAACAAATACAAACTCGAAACTATTATTTAATCGTGTTGTAAACCCAGGGATTCCCATAGCATATTGAAGGGAGAGTCCGCTGTAAGTAACGCTTGGATTGTTTTTTTAAGCTCATGGAAGGCGGTCATTTGGAAGATCATAATAGAGATGGAGGATATTCAAATGGATAATGAGAATGCAAGTTATAGTTAAGCGAAGAAATTAAGTTTTTGGCCTTTGATTCATCTGCAGTTAACAGTTTTGCGAGAATTGAGGTTTCTAATAAGACTTGGAAGATTGTAAAATGAGTGACGCTTTCTTTCAGAAGACTATGAGAGTATGGACCAGTTTTGGCGATTTCATAACAACGTTGGAACTAGTCGACGAGTTTAGACGCGGGAGAGACTGGGACTTTCTGAAGGCGATGTTGACAGGGCACGCATTGACGACCAAATTTATGAAGTCTAAGTAAAGGATACGGGGAAACGAACTATCGCAGTCCGTTTGTAGACACGTGGTTCAAATGAATTTTGTTAGAGAAGACATTTCCTCGACCAAAGCTGTCGATCCCGTACCTTCAAAACAAGATAAATGTGTAGGTCATTCTTTACGTCTGGACGCTAAACATTTCCTGTGAACTTGAATGACGGATACGTTTTGCGGTTGCGCGGGCCCTAATTTACACACAACAGGAAACGGAGAGAATTAAAGAGAAACGGAAATTAGATCGATGCACTCACGTTCGTAGTCTGTCTCTAGGACTTTAAAAATACATGTCCATGGAAATTTAATTAACTTGGAGACATTAATTATTTGTTCTGTTAAATGTCCGCCCACATTTATAGGCGACTGCACTTCTATTTTATTAATTTCTTTTTGCCCCTGATGATGGAGGCAGAAAGGAACTTCGAAACGTCGGTTAACTTCTACCAGACTACACGGCGCTTCAACACACAGGACAGTCATCAAGAAATCTTTTGCTGAGATGGCCTGTCGCAGAACCTTCTGGGTGTTGAATGACTACTGATTATTAGCCAGCTGTCGGGCAGAAATATTATTATAGTTGCCGCGTGGGGTTTCCCTAACATTTGTACCGCAGGATTTATTGACAAATTCAATACAAGACCTTAGTGACAAGAAATCTGCATGTTGGTCACAAATGAATAGGTTTATAACTCTGAGTAAGATAGATTATGAAAGAACAGCTTAGAATAATGATTTTTAGTAACCACAATTAATTTACGATGTATGGGATTACAAAGCATACGCCCTTGGAAAAAGTTGTCAGTGGAACCATGGTTCCGGAGAATTTGACGTAAATACGTCTATACGGAAAGGAAGTTTATATATTGGCTTTATTCTAAATATTTCCTTTATACATGCTTTACAATTGAGATACGTTTGATTAAGACATTGCTTATTTAACTTGAATTAGTTACGCTTAAGATGGGTCTGTGGTAGCTGAATGTAATGTAATTAAATGTAATGTAAGGTAAGGTAATGTTTTATAGGTAACAACAATGCCGAGTAAACAGATGACGTTTCCTAGGTAACATAACAATGCAGTTACACTTTTTCGTAACACTTTTTGCCGAATGACACTGACCCTAAAATATAGACGTATTTACGTCAAAAGAAAAGAAATAATATTTAAGAACCCAGTCCGTACCTGGAAGAAAACACAACTCTCGCCATTATAAAGATCAACTGGTTAATGCCGATTAAGAAAATAATCCCTGATTACAGTGAGAATCATACGAAACACACAAATACAAAACGAAAAATTTATTGATTGCTTAAATAAGTGGTATATATAGTTACCACTGGGCTGTAAACAGTTAAGTACCGTCATTGTTTCCGTTATAAAAGACACGGTTGACTAATCTAATCGCTGCCTGGTTTGACGTGTACTTACTACATGACTTTGCAGTACTGTCAGACATATTTGAATTAGCTCCACCTAACAACATACGAATTTCCCATCATGCACTGTAGCAGTACTTGTCATATTCTGCAGCACACATCAAGTCTCGCCAGGTGACTGGACCGAAAATTTCTTTCCGCTGCAGTTCCGTATAATTCTGTAATGTCCGTTAGAAACGCTCTGTTAAGTTTATAAAGAATGGATGCAAAAGAAAAGTTTCTTGACAAATTACTTGCTATTTGTACTTGAAATTTTGACATGTCTTCGTCACGCTTCGTATTTTATGAACAGTTGTTCATACAAACAATTGATTACGCAAGTTACATCAAAATGTAGACGGTTTTCTAGAGCAGGGTCCAGAAACTTGCAACAATCTTCTGGTCGCAGAAAAAATGAATAAAACACACATTTTGTATATGTAGGTCTAGCGGTTAGAACGCTGGCCTTGTAATCCTGGGGTCTTGGGTTCGATTCCCGGCGGTGCCCGAATTTATAACTTGTGTTGGGCAAGGCCGTGGTCTAGGCAACACGGAGTTTTCCTCCGTGGCATCCCAACAATTACTCCATTCACACACAGAAGAAGGCAGTGGCAAACCATTTCTGGATCATCTGCCAAGAACGTATATGAACAGGTCCCAGTCCGAGAAAAGGATGGAAGGATCCTGTTCATATGGACCTGTCCTCAGACAGAACACTAAATAAATAAGGACTTTTAAATTAAAATCACGTTATTTTGCATAAGCACGTTGTTCCAGTGTCCAGACCATATGAAATTTAATAAAATAATGTTAAAATTACTGTTGTATTAATAGTTGGAGTTATATTTAATCAACAATGACTTCAAGTCAAATCGAAATCTAACAGTGTCTTTACAACTAAATTAAATTGTGCGGGAAAATGCAGCTTTTGTCTGTTTAAAGCGATGAATCGCCCTGATGACGGAAATCAGTGTGACCTCCGAAACGTTGGTAAACATTGACCATACTACACAGCGCAACAACCCAGAGGACAGAAATCTTCTTAAAGAGTAGTCGGGAAAACCTCAAATCATATAGACTACTCTTAGTGTTAAAGGCTTGTAGTTTTGCCTGCTGTCCACAATATTATTAACTTTTGTGCGGGCCTCGGGTCGATCCCTATTCTAGATTGTTGCCACGTGTATAATTCTGGCTTTGTGCCAACATTTCAGAGGAGTGCCGAAATAGAGGGTACTAATCGATCGTATATACGCTGTTTGACCGACTACACGTGATCGTGCCACCAGGGAAATCCCCATTTTCGTAATTGAAAATGCTCCTTCGTTAATGACGATACGTAAGTTTTACTGAAGAAATTAGAATAAAGAGATATCAGCATAACTCGTGAAAATTAACTAAATTTGATTGGCTTTCATTTGAGGAAAATATGGTAACTCTGCAGGGCTAGCGGTTTTATTAAAAAGTTTTAAATAGTACGTCAGGTGGTTTAGAAGTTCAGCCGAGCGCTATCTTGAGGAACTTCTAAAGTATTTAATCTTAATATGTGCTTGGATTTCGCTTCATAGAACAGGCCTTACGAAATGAGTTGTGTTACCACGTGGCTCGTTACGAGTAAATTCTCTTTCCTGAGCTATACAAGAAGTAAGATTTTCGATTAATTTATTCTACTCTTAACCTCTAATTGAATGTTATTTGGTTTTGTTACTTTTCTTTCCAAATATTCGATGAATTTATTAGCTGTGACCTTCCGTGTGAACTATGTAAGATTTGAGGTTTTCACTGCGGTGACTATGAAGATTTCTGTCTTCTGGGTTGTTGCGCTGGGTAGTCTGGTCGATGTTAACCAACGTTTCGGAGGTCATACTGCCTCCGTCATCAGCGCGATTCTTAGTGTGAAGATTTCTGTCTTCTGGGTTGTTGCGCTGGGTAGTCTGGTCGATGTTAACCAACGTTTCGGAGGTCATACTGCCTCCGTCATCAGCGCGATTCTTAGTGTGAAGATTTCTGTCTTCTGGGTTGTTGCGCTGGGTAGTCTGGTCGATGTTAACCAACGTTTCGGAGGTCATACTGCCTCCGTCATCAGCGCGATTCTTAGTGTGAAGATTTCTGTCTTCTGGGTTGTTGCGCTGGGTAGTCTGGTCGATGTTAACCAACGTTTCGGAGGTCATACTGCCTCCGTCATCAGCGCGATTCTTAGTGTGAAGATTTCTGTCTTCTGGGTTGTTGCGCTGGGTAGTCTGGTCGATGTTAACCAACGTTTCGGAGGTCATACTGCCTCCGTCATCAGCGCGATTCTTAGTGTGAAGATTTCTGTCTTCTGGGTTGTTGCGCTGGGTAGTCTGGTCGATGTTAACCAACGTTTCGGAGGTCATACTGCCTCCGTCATCAGCGCGATTCTTAGTGTGAAGATTTCTGTCTTCTGGGTTGTTGCGCTGGGTAGTCTGGTCGATGTTAACCAACGTTTCGGAGGTCATACTGCCTCCGTCATCAGCGCGATTCTTAGTGTGAAGATTTCTGTCTTCTGGGTTGTTGCGCTGGGTAGTCTGGTCGATGTTAACCAACGTTTCGGAGGTCATACTGCCTCCGTCATCAGCGCGATTCTTAGTGTGAAGATTTCTGTCTTCTGGGTTGTTGCGCTGGGTAGTCTGGTCGATGTTAACCAACGTTTCGGAGGTCATACTGCCTCCGTCATCAGCGCGATTCTTAGTGTGAAGATTTCTGTCTTCTGGGTTGTTGCGCTGGGTAGTCTGGTCGATGTTAACCAACGTTTCGGAGGTCATACTGCCTCCGTCATCAGCGCGATTCTTAGTGTGAAGATTTCTGTCTTCTGGGTTGTTGCGCTGGGTAGTCTGGTCGATGTTAACCAACGTTTCGGAGGTCATACTGCCTCCGTCATCAGCGCGATTCTTAGTGTGAAGATTTCTGTCTTCTGGGTTGTTGCGCTGGGTAGTCTGGTCGATGTTAACCAACGTTTCGGAGGTCATACTGCCTCCGTCATCAGCGCGATTCTTAGTGTGAAGATTTCTGTCTTCTGGGTTGTTGCGCTGGGTAGTCTGGTCGATGTTAACCAACGTTTCGGAGGTCATACTGCCTCCGTCATCAGCGCGATTCTTAGTGTGAAGATTTCTGTCTTCTGGGTTGTTGCGCTGGGTAGTCTGGTCGATGTTAACCAACGTTTCGGAGGTCATACTGCCTCCGTCATCAGCGCGATTCTTAGTGTGAAGATTTCTGTCTTCTGGGTTGTTGCGCTGGGTAGTCTGGTCGATGTTAACCAACGTTTCGGAGGTCATACTGCCTCCGTCATCAGGGCGATGAAGATTTCTGTCTTCAGTAAATGAACTGTAAAAGAAACACACCTCCTGGTCTGTGAATGGTAGAGACTGGCAATAAATTATAGCGGCATAATTGACAAATGTCTGAAACCGCGTGGCACACGGTGTGAAATATGCCAGTGATGACGTCATCTGATCTTTTGTTGTTTCCCGTACCTGCTGACTATTCTGAGTGGCACTGTCAAGGTAATGCAATAGTATGTCTGAACCCCAGTTTTAATGAAGTTATAATTAAATGACAAATGACTAAGGATGATGGATGGAAGATAATTCATTAGCCGATAGCTGTTGTGTTCCGCATTCTTGCTTTTCCTAATACAAGGTAGTGCCTGCGCCTGGATGTTATTCCTCGCGCGTCGCTGTCATGTTGTGGGTGTTGTATCAGTAGTCAAGTCTTGTAATCAGTTATTAGTTTCGAGGACAAGTTTATCCTCTTGAACCGGGTTCGTTCGCATAAAAAATTTATTATGCCCTTTCAATATTTCGTCTGTACAAATTTGTGTCTTGGGGTTCGATGGAGTTGAGCGCCGATTAACCGTGGTAATCGAAAAGACGGTAAATGCAAATTATATTTTATGAGAATTATCATCATCCTTGTATGAAAAATATGCATATGTTTACACAGAAATATACGTATTTGCAATGTAAAATATGTATACAAAATACTAAAAGAAATCTGATCACAAAGTCCATAATGTTTGTTACTGAAGACAGACAATAATATTCCACATAGGAGTTTAACGTAATGCGGAAATATCGATACGGGAATGTTCGAGAATATCCGTTAATAATATTTTATTAAATTATTTACATAACTGGCATTAAATATTAGCGATATGAAGGAGAGATAACTATTATTCATCCGCTACAATATTTTAAATAATTAATAATTAGAGCTTATTGGGTTAGAAAATTACAAACGATGCGTTTGGAAAACGTCTCTCCTCCAGATCTGACTAGGCAGTACGCTGCCACTGTCCTTATTGTAACGTTACTCTTTTAGAATTCGTAAACTTCGTACTTTCATTAGATGCGACTCGTCGTCACACAGATCTTATAACTTCGATCTGCGGGCCGCACTTGTATCGCGGGCCACATTTCCTCTTGAATTTTCTTTGCAGCTGGTCTTTAAGTTAAGAATTCCCAGTCTTTTCAACAAATTATCTCGAAGCCTTGACGAACTCTATTCTTTAATTGTTACAGGCGTTTTTATTCAACATTTGAATGATAGAACTTGATTTTCTTTTAAATTATTCAATTTATTGCTGTGATAATATATTATTACGTTATTTTTATTATGAGATTTACAATGGGCAATACAATTTCCGTTCTTAATCTTATCCTTAAGAAGAGTTAGCAACTAGGCCAAATTATTCTATCGCAGAATAATGGAATGTTCAGTAACAATAACTCATAAGAATAATTTCATATTCTTTCGTGATAATTCAAGTAATTCTACTACTACTACTACTCGGTAGCACTACTGTCCATTAGTAGGGCCTTGACCTCTGTAATGAATTTCATCCATTCTGATCTTTCCTCCGCCCTCCACCTCGTAATTTTCGGAGGGCTTAATTGTTAGATAAGTCCGGCTTCTTCTCATATTAGGTTTCTGTACAATTAGTTTTTTTTTCGTGATGGGGCTGTAAACCCTACGCCCAACCCCCAACCTGGAGGACCAGGCCTCCAAATTTCTATCCCCAGGAGACAGGGTGGCCCAGCTAATACCCCCAGGCATTGCATAGCTCGGGTACCTCGGGATCGCCGCTTCCCGTACACACTAACGTGAATCCATGAGGGTTATTTCAAGAAATATGGTAAAATATTTAAGAATCTTTATGTAGCTTTCAGTAGCCACTGTGGTCTAGCCGTTAGAACGCTGGCCTTGTAATCCTGGGGTCTCGGGTTCGATTCCCGGCGGTGCCCGAATTTATAACTTGTGTTGGGCAAGGCCGTGGTCTAGGCAACACGGAGTTTTCCTCCGGGGGCTTCCCCGGTTTCTCCGTGGCATCCCCTTCACACACAGAAGAAGGCAATGGCAACCCACTTCTGGATCATCTGCCAAGAACGTATATGAACAGGTCCCAGTCCGAGAAAAGGATGGAAGGATCCTGTTCATATGGACCTGTCGTCAGATAGAACACTAAATAAATAATAAATAAAATGTAGCTTTCGCATACCACAGACTTTGTAACCGCTGTCAGAACCCGCTTTGCATCGCATATTGACTGTGCTTTTATTTAAACCAACTAAGTATTTCATAATAACAGATAACGTCTTAATCCGCTGAATAAATTCTCAGCTGTTTCTTAAGAGCCTGCAACGTGAAGTTGCGTACTTTTTATGTCGTCAGCTGTTTTGTGCAACAAGTTTCTTTTTTACTGTAGTTACTCGTGCACACATATATGAAGCTGTTTCGAATAAATCATTGTCGCTGTTTCGAATTCAATCTAATTTGCTTGGTCGGCCACGTGAACAGCGCGGTGTATGTTTGGCCCTTCAGCACACTCGCGAAAAGCCGCAGATGAAACTCTCATTTAATTAAACCGAATACATTTTTCTCGCCTCTGAGCGCCGTAGGGGGTTTCTGTCACCGGCAGAAATAAATGTGAGGTTAATACAGTCTGTTGTTCGCTGTTTAGGTGTTTAGTTACTGATTTTTACCTACAAGCGATGAGAAAAATTATGACCGGATGCAGTGATACATTGAAGAACTACTCTGTAGTTTCTGTTAAGATAATGGAACTAAGAAAACATTACGATGACACAAAAATGTATGTAATATATATGAAGATGAAGATGGTTCATTGAAAACCGAAACATGTCATGAAAAAGATGATGCTCTAATTGTAAATCGAACATTTCGATAGAAGGAGCATCATTTTAATATATTTTAAATATTTTAAATATTGAATGTTAATTGTAGTAATAATATTTTAATATTTAATAAAATATTTTATTGTGATTAGACGGTTAAAATTAAACAATTATATGAGATAAATTAAAATATGGTAGGATTTGAGGTTTTCACGTCGATGGCTGTCTTCTGGGTTGCAACGTCATGTAATCTGGTAGAAGTTTACCGACGTTTCAGAGGTACTTGCTACAGGTTATCGCCCTGATGATGGGGGCAGCAGGTACATCTGAAACTTCAGTAAACTTCTACCAGATTTCATGACGCTACAACCCAGAAGACAGCCATCTTGAAGTAAAATATGGCGTATATGAACAATATAACCTTTCACTCACTTGCATCAAGTTGGTTTTCGTTGTTATTAGAGTAATTTTAAATAGTGCGTCTGTGTCACAAAACTCTTGAAAGGGTTCTAACGATTGTGGGTTACATTTCGTAATGATGTTGTCCATCGTTCAGTGTATTAAAATCGAAGCCACTTCGTTTCGGGAGCTGGCTCTGCTCCCGTATTCAGGTGAAAACTTCTACTCTGTTGGGTCAGATAGACGGGGCTGATCTCAATCGCTGGACGATGGACCAGGTACAGAGAAACAACAATACTGAACCTACTGTGTCATGTTTAACACGGCTGATCCATTTGAAGATTGCATTAATGAAGATCGATTTTGGATTCGAGTTTTGTGGTCAGAGCCCTTCTTGAGAAGGATATTGGGTAGTTGAAAGAATGATGTGGCAGAATGCCCGAAATAGAGATAAGAAAAGGGAAACGAAATATGAAAATGGTGGAATCTCTGCGACCCCGCAAGGATGTCGCTCGAGGCAAGGCACTTTTTGGCGAACACCCATGCCTCGGCCAAGTTCTGAGCTGCCGACACAGCTGTAGCAGAACAATATCTCGTAAATTCATCACGAAGTGGCATGGTGGCCCGCACTAGAAAGACCCCCAACCCCCAGCATGAGTGAGTGAGTGAGTGAGTGAGAAATTGCTCGCCAGGGAAACCAATAACAGACTTCAGCCAATTTGTTCCCCTTGCTTTAATATGCAACATCGTGGCATGTAATTATTTCTCTTCACTACATTACAGCCTTCTTGAAAAGTCTCGTCTGAACTGACGACCGGTCGTCAACTTGGGGACCGTGAGCCATGCGTGTGTTTGTGAAAGAGTATGTCATAGTTCATGCCCATTCTACTCCAAGCGAATTTTTAGTGGCGCGCTCTTAGTAAGTGGTACATTTCGTTACCACCTGGCTTAACAGGTTTAACAACGTGGAAAAAATGCCGAGGAGAATGTTGCGGGTCGAACAGGAGGATAGAAAAAAGTTCATAATGATAGATTTCGTAATTTAAACTTCTCATTAAATGTTACGAAGCTATTGAAATCAAGGCAATAGAATGGGTTGGACATGTAGCGCGCATATGCGCGACAAGGAATAGCAATTGCATTCGGAGAAGATCAGTTAGGAGAATTAAGCGTATGTCTGAGTAAGATACTGGGGAGATGAGTAAGCTGCCCTGGTGATGGAGGCAGCAAGTACCTCTGAAACGTCGGTAAACTTCTATCAGATCAAACGGTGCAACAACCCAGAAGACAGCCAGCCATCTTCATAATTAGAGTTTTTATTTTTGTGTGTGAACGTTTAAAAGCATTAATATGTTCTGCGCAATCCCTTTGAATAGCGTGTTATTACGGAAATTAATTAAATATTTTAATTAATTAATTGCACGTTAAGTTTCTACAGTACAGATATAGATCTGGCAGCTCACGAAACACTTCAGAGAAGTTTAAGGAACGGTATTGAAGAACAAGGCTTAAAGTGCAGAGTCTTAAAACTGTGGCAAATTTCTTAAAATTGGTAAAGTTCCTTAATAGTTTGGTATAAAAGTTGAACGGCGTCAGACTGCCACTGACCTGGAAAAGTCCGGGTCGTTCCTGCAGTAGTTGTCAGAAGAGGGCGCTTTATCCTTTTGGAGCAAAACGTGGCGCATATCAAAAACCGTATAACGTAACCAGCTTCACAGTGTTACCAACACTGAGCACTTTCTACGAGAAATTCTAAGACACCAACAACACACACGTCTGAACAACCACAATTAATATTTGGTCTCATCGTCTGGAAATATAATTTCCAGCGATGTAATTCTAAAATTAAATGTGTCTGGGGGGTCTAAAACGCATTTTCAGGTTGAAATAAATGGTCTCTTGTTTCTTAATGATAACTTCACATTTTAAAATGCAAATTTGAATGATAAATAACACAGGTACAATTTCTGTCGTAAGTTTTCTGTTTCTAAACGAATGTAATGTGAAGATTTCCGTCTTCTGGGTTGTTGCGCTGTGTAGTCTGGTCGATGTTAACCAACGTTTCAGAGGTCATACTGCCTCCGTCATCACCCTGATGCAACAACCCAGAAGACGGAAATCTTCATACTCACCGCTGTGAGAACCTCAAGTCTTACGAATGTAATGTGGCTTATGTTTTAGGTGGAGACTCACACCCTTTTGCCTATATACACTTAACACTACTGTTTTAAAATAAGTGCCAGAGCAGAGCTCAGACACTAAAAAGAGTATCTGGGACTGCCCCACTCGACTACAGCTCTGATAATTTGCCTAATGTGTAACTTCTCCTTAATCTTTCGCAATTAGCGTGGTTTCTAAAAGATAGTTTCTTTTTCTACTGAAGAATGGAAAATTGTTTGAAAGGCCGTTCCAAAGTTGAGAAGCTAAACTGATGTTACACTTCCTTCTAGGTCATCCATTTCTTCTGAGAACACGTGTGTAAGCCATTTTCTGGATTCCGCCTTCATGTAAGATGTCCTTGTCGTTTCCGAATTTGGTAATATAAATGTCGAAAAACATATTGTCCGAATGACGATGGACGCGGTATGTTCCTCCAGAAAGTTGGTATCCACCTTCACATCCTCATGGCGTTACAACCCATAAGATCAATACTGACCTGAGGGTGTCACTAATATGAAGTTCGCAGTTCGTTTCTTAATTCGCCAGAATAATACAGGATTGCTAGCCACCTGACGGTTGCAGTAGGTTTGGCAAAAGTCTTCTTCTTCTTCTCTTATTTTATTTAACGACGCTTCATCAAATGTGTAGCTTAAATAACTTAGAATGGGTGAGATTATCAATAAAAAATTTGTAACCCACAGCTGTAACATAAGTGTGTCTAGCGTAAAAACTTCCCTATTTAACTCTAATTTCATTCCGACATTTTCGTATTAATTCTACGGAACACCATTAGTGCCCTTGCCAGGAACCGAACCTAGTCGCGCTTTACTGATTGGCGAACTGTAAGGATGGATTCAGCTTGCGTTCTGTTCGAAACTTAAGATTACCTGACACAACAGAAATATAAAAGCCCTATCAACCACAACAAAGAACGATATAAATAATTTGTTATCTTTTAACAAATGTTCGTATGCATATAATGTAATTACCGAGAGATGAATATATTAAACCTGTAAAACGCAAGTTAAGGAATTGGTAAAATTAGATTAGTAGCTCAGAAATACAAGAGAGGACAGAACCATTTCTATTATTACACTTCATTTCTGTTACAATATACAGGGTGATTGAAAGCTGAAGTAGAGTACTTAAGGAGGTTATTACGGAGGTATTTTGGAGTAGAATATAAAAACAATCAAATTCCCCACCGTTTCTAAGTTAAAATGATTTTTTTACTTTGAAGTCGCTTTTATTATTCTGATTGTCGATTTCTACAAAATGGGAACAAGGCCCGATTATAACTGTCTTCTGGGTCGTTGCGTCGT
>NW_019060090.1:58291-80651 GCF_000696155.1 Zootermopsis nevadensis
AGTAACCAGAAAGAAGGCAGATTTATGTTACTATACAGAGTGTCCCATAAGTTCAAGACCATAGGAGAAGTGTATTATTTGGCAACACATGGTACGGGGGTGTATTTGTGACCTCATATGTTTGAATTATCTTTACCTAACACCAACCATCGCGGGTATACACTCTTTAAATCAACAATACTAAAAAGTTACAGCGATGTTGCCATGTTGATATGACAGCGAAGGGAGACGCCAGATGAGATTAGGTTGAAACGGTAGTGAAGAAGACACGAGTACTGGAGGAAATACAAAGTGGAAGAAACCAGGAAAACAGCAAAGACACGGACTGTCATGTCAGCGTGGCAACATGGTCCTTGCTGTTTAATATTCGCGGTGTAAAGCGTGTAGCCCCGAAACTGCCTCTCTCAAGACAGTAAGATCTAAGCCGAGCGTAACATTTGATTACTATCATTAATTTCTATGCAGTGTGTCATGTTTGCATTATGTAGATGGCAGAACGAGGCATCGGGATGTTGACACGCTATGTTCAACCGTATTTCAGTTACCTTATATGTTGACAAGCCCTCGAACATTACCCCATCAATCACATTCCCGTATTCTGCATTGTGTTTCCTTTTGTGATATATTTTGTTCCGTATTAAATTATTGGGAGCAAAAATATATACTTTACCTTCCATAATGAAGTAATAACCCAAATACATTTGTTCAAATAAGCAAATTATTCAGTGCCACGACTCTTTAAGTACCAGCTCATGATCGATAAAACTTAGTCACGCAAATACGAGACATCTTGCAACTTAGAATTGACGCCAACTTTAGCTAGCGTTACATTGTTAGCAGTCATTTTTATAACGAATTTAAATATTTTAATATTTTCCGTCAAATCACAATTTTTAATAAGATAATAAAATATAAAATATTTAAAATATCATTTTACGTTCCGCATCGAATGATCGATTTACAAATTGGAACGTTTTTTACGACATGTTTCGGTTATATTTAACCGTCCTCAGGTATAAATTAGATTGGTAAATTTAAAACTCGAATTACATCCTTTACAAATTTAAAATTCTGAACTAATGGCTGATGACTCATCGCCTTGATGATGGAAGCAGTAAGCATCTCTGAAACGTGGATCTATTTCTACATGACTATACGTCGCAACGTGCCAAAAGACGTACTTCCTTACGATAAGACCTACAAGAAGGCAAGCTTTCATTATCTAAGAGAGTAATGAATCAGGTGAACTGTCCCATTAAAAGGAAGGCGATAAGGTTAGTCACGGTTAAACCAAAGTGGTTTAATTGTGTTAATACTTCTTTTGACTCGTGTAGTATCATTAAACACCTGATTTTATTACGCTTGTGTAAGAGTAATTATTGTAAAAGTTGAGATGAAATGAAAAAATAGAAAAGAAATGTACTTCGGTATGAAATTCATAAAAATTAAAAGTTAAGAAAGATTATTTTTGATCGCAGAGATATATTAAAGTGAGCCTTGAATATTGTGTGAGTGTGTGTGTGGGACTGGATTCATCAGGTTCAGTAAAGGCTTTTGTAAACACAGTAATGAACATTCGGATTACGCCAAAGAGGAATTTTTTGACAAGCTCATCGACTCAACACCATGAAATCTGATCGTTATAAATTCACCACATGCAGCATTAGTGTCAATCTATATATCAAGTACGATGAGATGGGTTGGACATGTACCACGCATAAGGGAGAGGAATTATAAGAAAAATGTGTTTAGGTTCAATGCTTTCAACTTAACTGGATCAAGATAAGGACCAGTGACTGGCTTTTGTAAACGCGGTAATGAACTTTCGGGTCCCATGAAAGGAGAGGAATTTCGTTATGAATTCAAATACTGTCACCCTCTCAATACGGACTATTTTCCATTGAGTTAGCTTTATGATATTTACGAGCCTGAAACATATTTCCTCTTCAAAGAAACTGAATTTTGTGACGTTTTTAAAGTCGATGCTTCAGTCTTCTTTAAACAAAGTACAAGCGACTGAATTCCAAATTAAACCCAGATTCGATATTAATCAAAATACACGTGGCTGCAGAGTCATGTTCTTGTGCAGACAAGCCTGATACACTAAAATGCATTATTACAGAAAAGTAAACAAATATAAGCTAATGGCTTTTTTACCCCATAAATACTCTTTATGTAGTGTTTTGGGAGCTTAGTGGAACAATTAAGTTAGTTTAGATCATTCATAAGTGCCACGGTGGTCTAGCGGTTAGAACGCTGGCCTTGTAATCCTGGGGTCTCGGGTTCGATTCCCGGCGGTGCCCGAATTTATAACTTGTGTTGGGCAAGGCCGTGGTCTAGGCAACACGGAGTTTTCCTCCGTGGCATCCCAACAATTACTCCATTCACACACAGAAGAAGGCAAGGGCAAACCACTTCTGGATCATCTGCCAAGAAAGTATATGAACAGGTCCCAGTCCGAGAAAAGGATGGAAGGATCCTGTTCATATGGACCTGTCCTCAGACAGAACACTACAAATAAAATAAGATCATTCATACTTTATAATTATCGATTTATAAAGTGAATATTTCAATTTAAGTTATTAATACAAATATGAGGTTCATTATTAAATTACAACAGACAGAAATTAGTATTAAGACAGGAAAATATTAAATATTGAAATGACAAATGCACTGTTCCTATTTCTGTATAATTCTTTTGTACAAGAAATATGCTTTCATTGTACGTACAAAAACGGAGGATTTGGCAGTGGACATTTTTCTGACAATTTAAAACCCATGGGATGCTACGCCATCTGTAATGTTTACCACACAGCACATTCTAGATCGCCCCCTTTTTTGACGGTCGCATGACAAGAAAGTGACAGTAGAGAATTTTCATATCAAATCTGTAACAATAATGTACGTGTCCCACGAAACAAGTTGGCTATCGGTGGATCCAGTGGATTTCTGTGTCAAACGAATGGCAGGGACTCCACATTCCGGAAAGGATTAAAATTCTATTTCAAAATCATTGCAATGGCAACTGGCCTTGCAATAATAACTGCTCAAGAAACTGATAGTCTCACAGCTGTTCAAGAAGCCTTTTATAAGACCACAATGTTACAGTACCGTAAAGATGATTGTCTTTTTAGGATATTACACCGAGTAGTCTGGCAGAAATTTACAGACTTTTCGGCGGTGTTTACTGCTTCCATCAACAGGACGATCATCGCGCACGACTATGATAACATTACAGAAGAAAGTAATTTTGATACTCGCCGTAAGAACTTGGCTCTACCCTGTGCCTGTTCAGTCCAATCAA
Source organism: Zootermopsis nevadensis (assembly GCF_000696155.1). Next base: position 61,596 of record NW_019060090.1, read on the forward strand.
AACATTTACGTCTAATTCCTTTTAGATGCATTTTTAATATTGTACTCCTACTTATACTTAAGACTAAGATCCTTAAGAATTTCTTATATCTCTGTCATATTGAATGTGCCGTCCGAAAATCTCTTTAATAGTGGTCTATAAAACAAGTGAAGTGATCCTGATGATAATTGAACCATTAACTTAGCAACGAAAGTGTTTCGTAAAGCAAGTATCTTTACAAAGGACATTTGGAACTGATGTGCATCTATCAGAGGAACCAACACTTAAGAAAGTAAAATCTCCGATTACTTTGTGCTGGGGCAAGGATGTTCGGAGAAATCCACCGTGAAGCAGTAATTAGCTGATTAACATTAATTCTGTGTAACATCGGCTTCCCGCGTTGTTTGAACTTCATTACTCAGTCATTACGCTCTCTGGTTTTTCAGTGCCGTAACGGTGGCAACGAGCCCCTTAATTTCGTTCACATTTAAGAAAGTCTGAGGACTATACGGAAGTGGATTTCATTTAAGCAAAAGAGTCTTGTCTAAAATTTAATGATCACGTACGTACCAAGCACACTTCGAGAACCGGTCTCCATATTGTGGATGTAATCGTACCGAAAACCCAATTATTTTTCCAGGTTCGTCATAAAATGTAACTATACCGAGTGATGAAGTTGTGTATTTATTATAATACAGTATTTCCTAGATTTTAATTTGAAATTGATCAGTAATAGTTTTTCAGGGAAAAGATTACATATAAAACAGTAATGATTTCCAATATTCAAGCATAAAACATCTTTACCTTCAAACCACAGTTTTCTTATCATCAATATAATTTTTGACATCGATTCTTGTACTCCACCAAATGTAAGACTCGCCCCTATTTAAGAATTTTTATAAATCAAAAAAGTTCGTCTTAAAGCAGGGGAAATACACACTGCGAGTGAATTATTTTTATGAATTATAATTGAATTAGTGTTCGACAAGATAAAATATATGATATCGCGTATCTTTTCCGTTATTTACCACCGCAGTGCTACTTGCTAGTAGCTGTTGCCAGGCAACGAAGCTGATGGATATGCACCTCTTAAGCACTACGTAGCCTGTAATAGTCGCCTAGCAACCAAACCAGGGACAGAGGTACGGAGAAAAGTAAACTAGGTTTAAAGGTTTTCGGTTTTAATGACAATTGGATTTTCTTACTTTTAATTATTTCTTTATACTGCATTGCTTTAGAGAACTTTATATAACTGTATAATTCCCGGCGGTGCCCGAATTTATAACTTGTGTTGGGCAAGGCCGTGGTCTAGGCAACACGGAGTTTTCCTCCGGGGGCTTCTTCCCCGGTTTCTCCGTGGCATCCGAACAATTACTCCATTCACACACAGAAGAAGGCAATGGCAAACCACTTCTCGATCATCTGCCAAGAACGTATATGAACAGGTCCCAGGCCGAGAAAAGGATGGAAGGATCCTGTTCATATGGACCTGTCGTCAGACAGAACACTAAATAATAATAAGATGAGGTGGTCTAGCGGTTAGAACGCTGGCCTTGTAATCCTGGGGTCTCGGGTTCGATTCCCGGCGGTGCCCGAATTTATAACTTGTGTTGGGCAAGGCCGTGGTCTAGGCAACACGGAGTTTTCCTCCGTGGCATCCCAACAATTACTCCATTCACACACAGAAGAAGGCAATGGCAAACCACTTCTGGATCATCTGCCAAGAACGTATATGAACAGGTCTCAGTCCGAGAAAAGGATGGAAGGATCCTGTTCATATGGACCTGTCGGCAGACAGAACACTACAAATAAAAAATAAATAATCTGTTTAATGGTTTTCTTAATGGAAATTATGGTCCAAAAATGCAATACTGGCAACATAGAAACAAACGTACAATTTAACAGACAATCGGCATTACCAGACACCCCTTCCCTCTGCTAGTTACGTAAACCAAGAATTTAAAAATAAACTGATGATTGGATAATAACATTGGGAATTGTGTTCTTTATATTTTCCCTCAATTTATTTTAATTTCTGTAATTGACAAAAGTGATTTATGCAGCCTGGCTCCATAACCTGCCCAACAAGTTATCAGTTAATTATTTGGCATATTTGCATTGTATTTTGGTTTTTTTTTAAATTGCGTTAGCCTATTCACAGAGACAATAACAAAGTGTACAAGCTGTAACTTGTGATAAAAGGGAAGCCAATGCGAAAAGAACATGGTACAGAAATATGGATGCCAACTGTAAATTTCAGCTTTGTAAAGTAATTGCTGTCATGTTCTGCATCCACCACAAAAAAAACTATGAAATATTGCATGTATTTTAATTATTCAGAAAACTCCCAAACAGTTGTTTATATTCAAAACAGGGTGCATGAATGCAAAAATAATTGCATAATATACGTAGAAACATATGAAATTCTATGGAGAATTGCAATCGGTGAACATGGTCACTGGGTATTCAGGGCTGTTGATATAATTTTTTTTTTCGGAATATTTTGTTTAGAGCTGTTTTAGTTACATCGAATGGAAAGTGAACAGAATAATAATTAATTGCAATTACCACATCGCAGTGTAGTGTTTTTATGGTAGATTTTGCCACTTCAAAGTCCCTGACAAATCATTAACCCTAAAATCAGGAACGTGTAAAATGCATGAAATGCTAGTTGTTATTCACAGATTTTCATTGTGGTCCATGTGGGTCTCTTTGCGTGTGTAACTTGTGTCAAAAAGAGATAGGAATAGCCGACGCTGAACGAGAAAGAAAGTTGGCATGTATTATCAGTAATTTTTACCATTTCACGTTTTCTTTTTCTTCATATGTCGTTCACCCGCCTGTCTAAACACCCCTTTCAGTTTTAACACTTTGCACGCTTCGAACGAGATATATCGCTCTGTAACAATTCCTTCCTTCTTCAATATCTACTCATACATCTGCATGTTTGAAGTTGTTGCTAGAAGGACAATGCTGTTATTTGTCTTCTGTCTGAATTATGATTTTTTACTCTGATGTATGTTTAGAAAATGGATTATTGACATTTTACATACTGTCATAAAACATGCTCTATTTATCAACTGTTGTTTTTCACTCGAAAATGTGTCCATTTTGTTTGAAGGACATGGCACGATAATATATTATCATCTCTCTTCAGCGAACCAATCTTATTTCGAAGATGGCTGTCTTCTGGGTTGTAGCGCCGTGTAGTCTGGCAGACGTTTACTGACGTTTCGGACGTCCTTGCTGCCTCCATTATCGGGACCATAAGTCCACTGTTGCCGAGTTTAAGAATGCGTGGAGCCGTATCTCCACTCTCCTTAAATTTACAGGGATTGGTTTCTTGGGCAGTCTGGATTGTAAAGGGTTTTGAACTCGAAACAACACATTTGTCTCTCACATAACCTTTTAAAGTCCTAATAAATGAGAGCAGAGAAGTGGGAGACACGATATTTAATTGGGGGAAACGGAAATAATTTTTTACCTATGAAGGTTCCCAGGCAGTGCCATCTCATCCTCAGGTTGACGAGAATGTAGGGTCATTAGGAAGTAGAGAAGGTTCAGGTTTATCGTTTTATGAATTTAACTGTCACATTTACGATTTGTCCCAAACCTATTTCATATCGCCAGTGCCCACAGTTTCAGAGTCCAAAGCACTACTCAGTAATTACTGCTTCGACGTTATTCCATTCCGACAGATAATTAATGGGTGTGTGAATTTCGCATTTCATCTGTACGTGCTACGTAACCCCCAACCCCAAAATATTTTTATCCCGCGTTTGGGGTCTTCCAGCTAAAATTTCTAACGTACCAACTTTTCACTCTAAAAATCAGACCAACACATAAAACCAAGGGAAAATAAAGTAATTCGTTGTAATTTTGAATATTTTATTCTCGTGATTCACTGAATAAACCCAAATACATTCCCCAGATCTTCCCACAGCCTTCTATTGCTTCTTGCTTCGTTACAAACAAAGGCGTAATAAGAGACAAAAGGGTTTTGAGAATGTTTACTCGCTTCTGAATTTGCACGGTTCGCTTGGTAAGAACTTAGAAGATTGTGGACTTAAAATAGGAGATGCGGCAGCCTTAAGACTGGATTCTAAGGTTATCAGGCAGAATTGCTGCGAACGGAAATGTTTTGTTAAAGTTCAGTTCGCACTGCGAATTTACGTTTAACTATTTCATAGTGTACTTTTGTAATATCTATTTATTCATATCTCTACAAGTTGAAGCTGTTGAAATATTTAATGTCTTCACCTGTGACATAATCTCAGGCGTTACCAAAATAACTAATTCTGCGCAGTAGAATTCTTTTTGAGAAGCTGATAGTGGCTCTATTTTTTATTTAGTGTTCTGTCTGACGACAGGTCCATATGAACAGGATCCTTCCATCCTTTTCTCGGACTGGGACCTGTTCATATACGTTCTTGGCAGATGATCCAGAAGTGGTTTGCCATTGCCTTCTTCTGTGTGTGAATGGAGTAATTGTTGGGATGCCACGGAGGAAAACTCCGTGTTACCTAGACCACGGCCTTGCCCAACACAAGTTATAAATTCGGGCACCGCTGGGAATCGAACCCGAGACCCCAGGATTACAAGGTCAGCGTTCTAACCGCTAGACCACCGTGGTTCTGATAGTGGCTCTACTAGTCAATAAACTCTCTGCCTTTTATATAAACCGAAACTTCATTGTCGTGATCAGAAGAGTCCGTTACCGTCCCATATTCTGAGTTTGGTGAATTGAGTCGACACCCACATACCACGTTTCTTTAACATCCCTTCTTCTCCCAGGTCTCCCATGTTGTCTCTTTTCTTCTGGTTTTCTGTCTAAAATGCTTTAATTGTTATTATCTATACCATGCGTGTTGCATGTCCGAACTAATAGTATTTGATGCACTGGTCCGTATGAAGCCGAAGTAGAATATTAGTTTGTGGAAAGCCCTCTGTATGCAAATTTCTCCGTTCTGGCATTATTTTATCTATTTTGCCTTCAAATATCGTACTCAGTATTTCCATTAATATGACTCGTATACCTGGCTTTATCGTCATATTAATAGGTCTCGACACGTCCTATTTGTTTCCGATTTGACTGTCTCTTGTCGAAAATATCGGCATTTCCTTTAGATTTCTCTTCTCTTACGAAGCTGAAGACCGTTAATTTTGTTCCGTCCGATATTAGAAGTTATATCTCCGACAGGTTGAATAAACAGTACTGTAGCAGTTGCGTCCTATAGAAATATTTACGAGTGGCATGACATGTTGAGAAACGATGGTAAACCCGCTTCTCGCAGCTTTGCATTCACTAATTTCTTTTCCCATACTCGTGTGGTTTGCTTTAGTACGATAATATTCGTATTTACCTAGTCGTTTCAACAGAATTTACGATTCCCCGTCCTGCTTGGAATTGCTCAGCTGTGACAGACGTACGTTTTGATCCACGGTCCACCCGACTGTATTAGCTTGCTGAAATACCAGAGACTCAATTACGAGAACCCGGATTACTAATTCAGTCTGTCTTATATTTTAAACCCCTTCTGGCTTTCCATCCGCGGATCTCTTTAAAAGCATGCTTAATTCAATTTATCTTCACCAACAAACTAGACAGACATATGTCGTAAATAACCTTCGTTGTAACTGTGTTGAATATCAGAGTTTTAACGCCTTGTAGACTCGCTGGAACATGTTGTCTACATCTTCTGGGGTTAAGCCCTCAATAAAACAATATGTAACCCTGAAGATGGAGACAGTATATTTCTCCGAAATGTTTGTGTCTACCTGAGACTCTACTCGTTTTAACATCCCAGAAATACAACATCTCCTCACCGCCTTAAGAACGCAAAATCTCTCGACCTTCGGCGCGTCTCAAACTGTTTTCTCCTGACATTTATTTTCCCCTGTAAAAGTGTGGCGTCTGGAAACCTGGAGCCTGAACCCCCATCCCCATTTCGTCAACAACAATCTGAACGACCTCTTTCGAAGTCTGGACTTCTACCTCCACCCCCATACCAACCAAAACTTACCCTTAAACTTTGTATGGGAGAATCAGCAGCAAACGGACAGACAGACAGACAGACAGACAGACAGCTATTCTCATGGAGGTCATGTCAACTTCTTCGTGCTACAGGACGTTTAAAAAGTCCATTAGAGAATGTACTTAACGGTACTTTATATCCGTTTCCGTGTTTTGATGTGTGTGAAATCACAGCCGCTTAACAACAGGGACCGTATATCTGCCTGTCTACATCGATCAGAAACGACTTTCGCAGACATTGAGCTTTTTTTTTATTTCCCAGGATCGTTGAATACGGTTCACCTCCATTAAAGTACGGAACAAAAGCCATTTTATATTTGGCGCCATGCAGATGCGTCTATGTGCCCCTAAAGAATTTTCCACGCGTATTGATCGTGAAGTTAAGAACCGTGCATTCAGACCCATAATCCATTGCAGACGCGACCATGTGGCTGGCTGTGCCATGCATTATTTTTATACGTCCATTAACACAACCAACAAGAACGAAGGTGCACATACTTCCAGCTCACGTATGTTCCAAATGCGTCATTTACCATTCAGCTTTGATGTCTGCTTATAAGGGAAGTAATTCCATTGTAGGATTTGAAGTTTTTACGGCGGTGAGTCTGAAGATGGTTGTATTCTGGGTCGTTGCGCCGTGTAGTCTGGTAGAAGTGTACCGACGTTTCAGAGGTTCTTGCTGCCTCCATCATCGGTAAACTTCTACCAGACTACACGGCGCTACGACCCAGAATACAACCATCTTCATGATAATACCCGTTCCTCTTAATTCCTGTCTCTCCTGAAGCTGACTGTCTTCTGAGATGTTGCGTCTTGTAGTCTGGTAGAAATTTACTGACGTTTCACAGGTTTTTGTTGCCTCCATCATCAGGGCGTAGCATCCCAGAAGACAGTCACCTTAATTAATACTCGCCGCTGTAAGAACCAGAAACGTCACGAATAATAACAATATTAAAGTCTTTAGTTTAATTTCATAGTGCATCTTTTTCTTACGTTTAGATAATTTGTACCCATTTAGCAAAACGCTGTAAAGAAATTAAATTTTAAAAAAAATCGTTGTTGTAGTCCACATGATGTATAGACTGACTTGCCACGTAATCAATTTTCTCAATCCCTCTTGAGTTGCTGGCTAAAGAAAAAGTCTCGGTCTCTGAGTGTGTCTATGTTTATATATTCCTGTCTGTCTGTCAGGAAGACAACGTGTCTTGCTGACAGACAGACCCATCCACCTGAGTCTTCCGTAATAACTACGGAACTCCGTTTTTCGTCAGAGATCCTGTCACGAAATCAAAATCTCTTGTGCCGATTGTAGATGTGAACGTCTCCTTCCTGACTCTAATCTCCTTTACAAAGGTTCCTTATATAAACACGGTAGGGGTTTCCAAATTCTTACGAAACTGGCTGGATTTTTACTAGTGCCCAATAGTTTATGTTTTATATTAAATTTATTCCAAGACATATCAAACGTGATAGGAAAATATATTGAAGGATTTTTGCAGAACACACACAAGAATTACTATGCCACATTAAGTACTAACGGCAGTAATTGGAAGTAATTACCAAATGCAATACAGTAAAGTGTAAATTTTTTTAAAATAAAAAATCCGTTGAAGTGCTTTAAACGCGAAGAATTATAGAAAAACAACTGTTCACCCCGAAACTTCCTATTTTTCCCTGCTGTATCAACTATATATGTTAAATGCGATAGATAGTAATATGATTTAAGAATAAATTTAAGAACGTACATTTAGCTTATCTTATAAGACAATCCGCGTCACATAAGGTCTGGCACTCCTGTCCGTTCCTGAAGAAGTATTTCAACGTGGCTTGTAATATTTAGAAGATCCCTGTCGTATCCTCTTGTCTTCTGCTATTGATTCGTTGAAGGCACCAAACTTTAATCTCTAGAGCCTCTGGTATACCTGTCCGCACGTAACACACTATACGTGCCACCTACGTTCCCCCGTATCTAAATGCTGATATCCACGGCGACGTGATGCTGAGGGAACAGCTGTCAGAAAAATAACAAAGCATCTACCGAACGAGAACTAATTAACCAGGTAACTTGAAGCAGCAGAGGCTATTAGTCGCTGAGTTAGTCAAAAAAATATCATTTTATGGAACCCGAGAATTTATTATAGCATTAACAACTTCCAGCCACCACATTGCATCTATAACCACCCTCAGCTCGACAAAATAATATTTAATAATTTAGTCGATATCGTATGTAAAACACCGCATCAAAACTGGTAAATGCTGTTCATGGAAGTAATAATTTTTGTAGTGAGAACCACACAAAACCCATAAATACAAAATACAGAGCTAATGATTATTACAGAAGGTTGTACATATTTTCCACTATGTTTTAAAGGGTTAATAGGAAAATAAGGCGAGAGTTTCAGATGTATTGAGCTGCAACTATTTTCCGAGTGAATTTCAGCGTAACAGAACTCAATATTAGTGATCCATTAGGGCTACATGAACCGAATCTTACAGCAAATCTTACAAGCCCGTATAAGAAAAACCTTTATCTCTTTCTATAAAAATAAAAATGGAGTTGAAAAACGTGACTACACTGAAATGGCTGCCAATTTCATCTTTGCTGTTATAAGGGAAGAACACTTCTCAAACTACGTCACTGTCTCCGCAAGTTCTTCATCCGATCGCATATCCCTTCGTTCATAACCACACTCTGATTATTATTCTTACCCTGAGACACACAAATTCGCCCAAACACCCTAACACCACTGACATGCTACCGTTCAACACCTCGAATTTAGTCACATTTATGATCCACATTAAAATTAACGTAAAATAACATCATGTAGGCTACGTCTCTGTGTTATCGTACATACACGACTGTTTCTATGCTTGGAAATCGTGTAATGCATAAACCGATCACTGTGTGACGTCACGGCGGATTATAATATAAAAAGTATATATAAAACGTACCACTTTTCACGAGAATCAGTTAGACAGGTCCAAGAAACGTTACTCTGAAATTACGTATAATTTACTCGTGAGAATTCACACTCTACTGCCGTTTGAAGCACGAAACTCGTCTGAATAACATTTTAAAAAAACATTTTTTAAATTTTTTTAGCTCGATATTTATTTTGACACAAATATGTGTATCTCATATAGAAAAAAGTTCCCATTTTGTCCAGGTTTTTATTACGTAAAATTTTCCGTATATCTTACTGCACTTTGCGAGCTATTGTGAACCCATCTCTCCCCTCTTTTGGCTGCAGTCCATCTCACACTTTTCGTCCCATCTTGGATCTCATTATTTATACCTTAACCAACTTATCTTTATTCCATCCGGTTCAGCCATCATTCACTGGATTATTTCCGTGTTACAGACACTCAATTCCTCTTCCTAACCTCAGCGACCTCCACATACCTCGCAATACCAGAACCAGAGATAATAAGCCTTATATTTATTTGCAACAAATCTCTTATTGCCATGATAATACAGATTCTCAGTCCTGTGGAGCGTTTATAACCACACGACGTCATAACCCAAAAGACCAATTCTCATGTATCCATCATTTTGACTAACAATTTGGAAAACCAAATTTGATAGCTAATGCCTAACGCTTATAATATTTGTTTCAGCTTCTGCGCAGGCGTCAGAAACGATAATTCATGGAGCACATTCCACTCCATTGCTAATTAAAACTTACACTATCGAAATATATTGTTACAAAATACAAGACCTGAAGGACACGAAATCTGTACAGTAGGACAGTAGGTTTTATGAGTTTTACCAGAAATTAATTTTAAAATTTTTTTTATTGCATAAATAATTGGTCCCGTTCATAATAACAGCAATATAATTTCCACACTTCTCTTTCATTACCTAACGTAACGATCTTCCACACGGGATAAAGAGCTATTTAACCACACGCAAATATTTTAAATTGATTTAAGTGGCGCATTAATCTTCAGACCTAATGCAATTCCTTTAAATCGAATTTTGGATTGTGATTTAGAATTCTGCTGAATTTTAATATGTGCGAGTGCATTGAATATAGCCAGAATCGTAGCAGGAGGTGGAGGGGGGGATGTTGCTGAGGGAAATAGGAAAACAAGGTAGTTAAATACCCGTAGAGAGTAAAGAACGAGGGCAGAAAGAGACGATGCACTGGATGTTCACCGCAGAGTAAGGAAGGAACGAGCTACAGCGAAGTGGGCCTCATACAGTACCCCAACCAGGACGTGCCTCGCCTTGCAAACCGCGACGAACATTAATTTCTTGTCTAGATGCTGATTAAAATCTAAATGGCGGCTCCTTCATTCTTCCGCATTATACTTCAGACTAGTACGCGTGCGCAGATAAAGGGTTATTCTCCCGCCTTACACTAAGGGCTATATAGAACCGATATTCTTATAATAAGATTACCTTTAAGATAAATACACACTTGCGAAGAAGTTAAGGTTTTAAAATTGTGATTATCAGGTCAGTGTCGGCCATGGGTCTCATTTAAACTTTTCCTTATGAACCACGAATATAATCCTCCACCACCGTCGTTACATTTTCATTATATTGCAAATACAGTTCAGTTTTTTACATGTGGCCGCTGAGAAGCGCGTGAGGGGAAATGAGGGAAGAGGAGTGGGAGTTGAAGTTCTAGGTGCACTCCACACTCCCCTTATATTTCTCACCTCTGTTACTGGACTCGTACAGATCTACAGCGCATAGTATTTACGGTGGCCACGTCTAAGAAACTGGACTGTAAGTATTTATGAAACAGACATCTGGGCCGATTGACAAATTCTTGTTCGCCCGGACTAAACTACTTTCTTTGAACGAAGGGCATAAAACGAACGTATCAGGAGATAACAATAACTCTTGCTTTGGGAGAATTGTTGTTGGGGGTATGAAACTGACCATCAAACTCCATACAATACTGAAGATATGAAAGAGTGGAACTATACCTCCACTCACCATTTCACCTTCAAGAGTTCTCCTGAATTAGTCTCATCCGTTTATGAAAAGAGACCACTGAAAATGCCTGTAATTCAACTAACCCGCCTCACACATGTGTCGGAGAAGTTGCCGGTGGGGGGTCTTGCGTGGTAATAATGTAACATAATTCTTCGTGCTCTGACGAATAAGATATTCAACGAAGTCCAGAACTGCGAAAAATTGTCTTGGGTTCGATTCCCAGTGAACATTACTTCTGTATCTCGGATAATAAGCATAAGAGAATAAATCTTCGAGACCAAAATTGTTTTTTTCGGAGTAGACATTACAGGAACAAACTCCGCAATATGTTGCTATTCGTTTTAATACTAATCAGTTGTTGCCGTAAAGAAACCGACACGTTGTGGCTTGATGGTAATGATGGTTATGATTCATAACATTATAAGCCATATGCTTGCTTAATTGCTTTCTTAAGCAGTAGGTCTTATGACTGTAAGAACCCCAGAAGGGAATGTATCATCTCCAATTCCTCTGCTCATGCGCGTGGGGCCTTTAATACTTCAAATAAAAAATAATTAATCGGTCAGGTCTGTAGTTACAGTGTGGACCATTCTAAAAATAAAGACAGATCAAGTTTTCTCCGCCTTTACTTAATTCCGTCAGTGGGGCGCTCGAGTGGCTACGACGTCTCTCCCAGATGTACAGTCACGCCCATTCATTCTTGTTTGATTCATGAGCTGTCTCTTCAACTGTATACATCCACCTCCGCGTGCTTTGTTTTATCTGTGACTCAGACTGCATTTTCAGTGAAATATTTTTTGTACCAAGATTTCGCATTGGCAGGGGCAGAGCGCTTATATTATCTGTGTTAGCCCGGCTAACACTGTGAAAAACGAAACGTATAGTCTTCTGTCTTATTTTACTGGTTCAGTGTCTGACCATAGACTGGAAAACACATATTGAAATTCATGTTATTGGAGTCCATTCCACTAACTGAAACCATATTTAATTTTACAGGTTTCCTCGAGAGCAGCAAACGTTGCCAAATCACTTCTACTTTACGGACTTCGAGCGTCATACAGCAGAGATCGCAGCTTTCCATCTTGATCGGCAAGTACACACTCTGTCCAGTTCTCAGTTTCTCAGTTCCTGGCCGGGTTTCTAGGCGACCATGACGGGTTTATAGTGCAAGAGCGAGATATGTCCAACATTTCTTGGATGCGTGGTAGCCGTTAAGAACCAATCATGAGGTGCGATGATTTACATCAGTGTTTACTCAGCGGAAGTAACAGTCACGTGACGCGTGACCAGTCATAGAGTCAACACATCAGTGGTTAGTCGTGGCGAGAGTTAAAAATTGTCTTCGTAATGCACGCTTAATTAACCTGCTTCCTCCTTTAATGTGTGGTGTCACGAGGTATTACATTTCACATCTTCTCACTAACATCTTGTCGCCTTTGTCTTTTTATTTCTACATTTTATTATTATTTAGTGTTCTGTCTGACGACAGGTCCATTTTTCTGCCCAAAAAGAGTTCGCCAGTTTTCCCTATTCTCAGCTTCTCTTTTTAATTCCTGAATATCTACATTATACAGAAATAACTAAGATGCTAATTTATTATTGGTAAGGCATTGGTCTAGCGGTTAGAACGCTGGGGTCCCGGGTTCGATTCCCGGCGGTGCCCGAATTTATAACTTGTGTTGGACAAGGCCGTGGTCTAGGCAACACGGAGTTTTCCTCCGTGGCATCCCAATAATTACTCCATTCACACACAGAAGAAGGCAATGGCAAACCACTTGTGGATCATCTGCCAAGAACGTATATGAACAGGTCCCAGTCCGAGAAAAGGATGGAAGGATCCTGTTCATATGGACCTATCGTCAGACAGAACACTAAAATAAAAATAATAAAGGCATATAGCGGAAAGAAACACATACAAAATTTTGGGTGGAAGACCACTTGAAGACCTAGGCTCAAATGGAATGGTAGTACTTAAATAAATCGTAGAGAAATGTGGTTGGGAGTGTGGATTGGGTTAATATGGCTCGGAATAGGGGAGAGTGACGGGCTGTTATGAACACGGCATAAAAGTCGAATTTATTGACTAGCTGAGCGGACTGTTAAATTTTTAATATGGACCCTACTCTATGAACTTACTTGAGTTTCGATTAGGCTTATTGATAAAGAAATCTTACGACCTCTAACGCAATTTGTTGCACCCTCGAATATGCTGTTAACGGTTCTGTGTCAAGTGACCTTACAGAAGCCGGAGAAGAAATCGATGCGTGTATAATTGGAAATTGGGAAGGGGCGGATATTTATAGTTACAAAATAAATATTATATACTAAGTACATAACACAGATGGAGACTGTTATATTAGAGCTGTGGACCGCAAAAGTTAGGTGTCGAGCGGACAAAATCTTCTACACAAAGAACTTGGCCTGAGAAATGATTCGTTGAATTCATTTGTGTGATTTCCACTAATCGATTGTGTACGGTACGCAAAATCGAGAAGTCTAAAATCTTGATAAAGTAGTTTCAGGTATGAGAAATGGGGAACGATGTGTCGTATCGACAAAAGCAAAGCGGATTGTTCGACAACGTTCTGCTATCCGACTTTGTCATCTTGTGCAAATATCGGGGCTCGACGCGGAACTACAGTTACACTCAGTTTCCGTTTCTATGGTGACCAATTCACAGATGTTAAATTGCAGTTGGGACTGAGGGCAAGCCTCAATGAAGGTTGTCCAAATTGTGGTTGATGGTTTTGTTAACATACAACTTTCTCTCACAAGTTTGTACAGTCTACAGCGAGTAAATAATTTTGTGAGTGGTGATTTAAAGGGTGTGCCTTGTGAATAATTGATCTCTTAATTTAATAGGACACTGTTTGCTCTTTTTAGTTATTTCATGACGCTATATCAGATGCACGTGATAATTGTAACCATTAGCGGAATGAAAGCACGAACTTGATGCGTTTACTCGTAAATTCACCGCAAACACTAAATATTTTATGGTTCAGTCTGCGTTATTTCATGCAGTGAGTCCAACATTTGCATCGCAAAACCGACAATGTTGGTAACTCTCATTACTCCGATAAACGCTGCTAGTGTCAGAGAACGTTCAACTCCTGTTTCTGTCGTATTTTATACGGTACTTTTGTAAAGAGGGACTTAACTGATTCCATTAATCCATTGATACTGAATAGAGAAGGCAGTGGGAATGGCTGAAGACTGATTGCATTGTCATCGCCACTGCCTTATGAATCATCAATACTTGGTCCATCATCTTCTAATTTCTTGCCAGAAAGGTGATGAAAATGATGATCCTGAGTCAAATGAATTAATTCACTCTACAAACTACAATATGTTTAAGATACATTTTAATATTATACTTCCGTCTACGCCCATGTCTTTCATATTGTCTCTTCTCTTGAAGTTTTGCCACGCCACTTTCGTCTTTCTTGATTTGTTTACACTTTGGCCACCCCTATATAGTGTCACCACAGAGAGAGAGAGAGAGAGAGAGAGAGAGAGAGAATGGAGCCCACTGTTGTGTCATAAACGACGCACTCTTTACGCGTAACTCGCCACAACGTTTCCCATTATTAGCTGTTGTTCATGCATTGAACGTCATGTTGTGTGGGAAGGTCTTTTTGTGTCTGCGATTAGTATTGGATTTTGATTAACTTTCGTGTTGAAATGGAATGCAAAAATTATCATCTCAACCAAATGTGGTTTTCAGTTTAGTTAAATAAAGAACTGATTTCTCGTTACATATTTTCACACATTACATAACATTTTAAATAAAACATCTTAACTATACATACCTTATACATTAATTACATCGGTTTGCTATAATGTATGTGTTTGAATACAATGTTTTAATATGAAAACAAGGATTGCAACAACAAAAAATTCACGACCATCTGCACGACTATCAGCTTCTCCTGGAGGTGCACAATTTGAAACGAAACTCATCAACAGTCACGCACCACGGCAGAAAAATTTAATGAAACGCACGTCCACCCCGTATAACAGGCTCTCCCATTTTCCCCCGTTACTCTATTCAAGGTCACCCTACTTCCTAGGCTGGTTTCGTTATTTTATGCGTGAAGGGGTTAGTGCAGTAACAGCCGTAGTTTGGATTGGATTTAGAATGGAACAGACTGTATTTCGTTTTAATATCGAGATATGTGAAAGGTAGTTCTGTCTTTCATTTGCAATATTCAAGTCAAAGTCTTCGTGCCTCTGGGACGGTGCAGACAGTTGTTGACTTCCTGGTCTGCAGTTAACTTTGTTCTTGTTTGAGAGATGGAAGCCCGACTTTTAGTGCGATCAGGAGTTGTTTTGTTTTCCGATTTGACGTTGGATATTACACAGGTTTCAGAGATGTGACGTCTCTGTTTTCAGTGCAGAGGCTTTGGCGTTTTCATGGAACGGAAATAATAAGTATACAGCTTGGTCGGAAATGTGGGCACGAAATACAAATCGCATGGCATGACCACAGTCAGCGTTTACGTGCTTCCTATAAATTACAACTGGTGAAACAGAAAATCGGAATATTGCTTTTTTTAAAAAAAAAAATTGTTCTCTCGTACAGAGTATTTCATTAGGCCTGTTTAACACGAAAACAGTGTTATAACACAAAAAGGCGGTAGAAACTCAACATCCCTGTTATAAATGTATCTCACGTGTGTGTTTATGTGTAAATATCGTGTGTAAGCAAATAGAACACGACTCACCACATAATATTTTCTTCCACATCAGTAACATTGATTACGTGTCTATTTTTTAACGTTTTGTTTCAGTGAGCGAAACATTTTTCGGAAACAACTTATGTAAATAGGAGGTCACGGTCTTTGCTTACTATTATACACCGGCAACCTTCAACACACCCTAACCTCAAATTTGTCACTCGTTGTCTTTACATGGCAAACTGAATGTACGAGGACATATTGAAAAGTTCCAAAGTTTTTTTTCCCCTAAGAAAAAGTAAATGCTTGACTGTGTGAAGTAAACGACACTCATAATTTCTTGCTTTTTTAAAAAATAATTTTGTCATAGAGGTCTTTGAATTACTGCCATGAAAATGGGGCAGTGGACGGAGACGATATTAGTTCGGAATGGACAGAGTACAGTGGTTGAGATTTTTATTGCAGGAAATGTTCCATCGATTGGCATTAGTCGGCAAAAGAAACTTGTTTATGGCGACAGTTGTGTAGAAATAAAAAGTTTCGACACTGGACTGCACATGTCAGGGACCCATGTCTCAAACACTTCAGCTCACTGACTCTTCCATTAACTGAGCATTACTTTTCAAAAATTCAAGGCAAATAAGATTTGAGGTTTTCACAGAGGTGAGTATGAAGATTTCCGTCTTCTGGGTTGTTGCGCTGTGTAGTCTGGTCGATGTTAACCGACGTTTCGGAGGTCATACTGCCTCCGCCATCAGGGCGATGAGTATGACGATTTCTGTCTTCTGGGTCGTTGATTCATCGCCCTGACGACGGAGGCAGTATGACTTCCGAAACGTTGGTTAACATCGACCAGACTATACAGCGCAACAATCCAGAAGACAGAAATCGTCATCGCCCTGATGACGGAGGCTGTATGACCTCCGAAACGTCGGTTAACATCGACCAGACTATACAGCGCAACAATCCAGAAGACAGAAATCGTCATCGCCCTGATGACGGAGGCTGTATGACCTCCGAAACGTCGGTTAACATCGACCAGACTATACAGCGCAACAATCCAGAAGACAGAAATCGTCATCGCCCTGATGACGGAGGCTGTATGACCTCCGAAACGTCGGTTAACATCGACCAGACTATACAGCGCAACAATCCAGAAGACAGAAATCGTCATCGCCCTGATGACGGAGGCTGTATGACCTCCGAAACGTCGGTTAACATCGACCAGACTATACAGCGCAACAATCCAGAAGACAGAAATCGTCATCGCCCTGATGACGGAGGCTGTATGACCTCCGAAACGTCGGTTAACATCGACCAGACTATACAGCGCAACAATCCAGAAGACAGAAATCGTCATCGCCCTGATGACGGAGGCTGTATGACCTCCGAAACGTCGGTTAACATCGACCAGACTATACAGCGCAACAATCCAGAAGACAGAAATCTTCATACTACTGCGTTGGTCCTGGTGTCTTCAACCACACACCATACAGCCCAGACTCCATCTCCAGCACCATCGTCCTTCCATCCCATTCCGATACTGAAGAAACTATATTCGTATATTAAAGTAACATTATTTCAAGAAGATTAACGTAAATCACAAGAAACTTGTGTCCGAGCTGACATTTAAATCGACCGGTTTTAGGTAAATGTCTTCCAGAAGCAGTTACGTCCTGCCGGTGATCCCATTTGTATTTGGCGGAACTGTACATCTGCAATGACAGTCCTTTTTTCTCTAAATTGTTAACCACCAAAAAATATATATTCAATAGAGAAGCAGGGAATTTGAATGTCCCAGTGTTTCCAGAATACGGGTGTGGTTCCAATGCAATCAAGTCATCTGACGGAGCCATCGGAGCGTGTATCCAGACGACTGAACGAGCTCACGGATATTTGCGTCTACATCCATTCCACTGCAGATGTGATTTAAGCACAAAAAAATATTACACTGGAATTGCACGGAATTTAACATGCACCAAATACACGTCCATCTCTCTGTGTGTACTGAAACAAAACTATGCCGACGAGTACAGAAGGAACATTTATTCATGAATAATCTCGCCTTTTTCAGTAGAACACAGAGTTGCTTTATTTGATATGGTTTGTAACGTAAACTCCTGTACGGACAAAGCGTAGCGTAATTACATTTGACTTTTTATACGTTCTTCACAGAAAGTAGGCGATGTGTCACTTCGTCTGTCTCTCTCCGCATTTTATAAGTATTAAAGTATTGTACTGATTTAGATTAAATTTGGTATAGGACGGCTACAATTAGAGTTGCCGAACGAACTTATTTTCGGTTCATGTAGGCTACAGATAAACTATACTTAACACGAAATACATTGAATTATATCGATTCTAAAGCAAAGAACTCACCGTACAAATACATAAAATAAAACAAGCATGTAATAAAGACCTATAGCTTTTAATGAGATGATGAAAACATCATTTTAAATCTGATAAACATCTGACTAAAAGTTGCATTTAAGAAATTATATTTAAGTTTATATAATTTTATACACCTGAAGATGGTTCTTTTAGAACTGAAACATGTCGTGTAAAAGTGATGATCTAATGTAAATCGAACATTTCGATAGAGAACATCATTTAATATATTTTAAATATTTAAATGTTAATTATAGTAATATTTTAATATTAATAGGAATTTTATTGTGATTAGACTGACAAGATTTAAACAATATATAGCTTTTAATTTAAAAAAAATTCGATTTGGTGGACGCTTAAAATAAAACACGAAAATATGATTTATAACCATGAGCAATGTGTATCTGTGTTGGTCACTTCTGAAACACGAATTGAGTTCTATCATTAATTTTATTTATAGCCTCCCACATTATTTGATTTCTAACTTTGTCTGCTCCGACTTAATAGTAGCACAGGAAGAAATCGGTGTATATGTATCTGAAATAATACATCTGTTTCAATAAGCGAACATTAAGCAATAATAACTATGCCAAATCGGGAGAGTGGGTATTATTAATTTACCAGAAGATTAAAAATCTCATTCATAAAACTAAATTTGAAGATCATGTATGTAGTGTGAATATTTTTGCAACCATCTTTGTCATATCAAAACCTAAAATTGGTTTCGTAGCAATTTCCGTCAATTCTATACCCAGGTTTTAAATATAACAATCTCTTTTACTTAACTTTACATCTGCAATGAATGACTTCAGCCTCGATAATGTATTTATTATTTTATTTAGTGTTCTGTCTGACGACAGGTCCATATGAACAGGATCCTTCCATCCTTTTCTCGGACTGGGACCTGTTCATATACGTTCTTGGCAGATGATCCAGAAGGGGTTTGCCATTGCCTTCTTCTGGGTGTGAATGGAGTAATTGTGGGGATGCCACGGAGGAAAACCCCGTGTTGCCTAGACCACGGCCTT
>NW_019060090.1:83504-95483 GCF_000696155.1 Zootermopsis nevadensis
GTTGGCTGCAACTCTCGGGTCATATTGCCAAGTTCCCTGCCTTCAAGTTCGCCACATCTGGTGTGCATTATTTTTCGCATTTTTTCATTCTGGCAAGATGAATTCTCTTGGGATAATGAACACAGGAGATATACGATATAATACTTCACACAAAAGTATACCAGGTACAATTAACAATAAAATAATAACAATATATATAATATACCCACTGTTTTAAGTTACTCAAATACAATATATAGACGCCTTTTCATAATTCAAGTGGTTTTGTGTGTGAATTCCTTATACAGTTCGTTGTCCCTCATTTGGACTATTCTGTCACAAATTTTCTGAATTAAATCATGCACAGTTCTAAGCTGCCAAATCCCCACGTTAAGGACGTCGCAATTCGTTTGATATACCAGATCAGAGATTTACAAAGTGTAGTCCGCGGACCACCACTGATTCGCGAGCTTCATTAAGGTGGTCCTCGGAACAGCTGAAATTACGAAAGAATTATGACTTGAAATTAATAAAAAGATTTCTGTCTTCTGGGTTGTTGCGCTGCGTAGTCTGAATCTCCCTGATGACGGAGGCAGTATGACCTCCGAAACGCTGGTAAACACCTAGCATTTTCATACGCGCTATCGCGAGAACTTCAATCTGCGTTCTTGACAGACGAAGTTAACAGTGGCTTGCGTTGTGTTCTGCAGGTTGCTTGGTTTCCGGCGCGCGATGCCAGTGACTGGCCGAGTCCTCAACATGACCACCGAACTGTACGCCCTCGCGGACGGAGAGCTCCTCAAGACATTCTTCGTGTCGCCGTCCAACAACCTGTGTTTCCACGGCAAGTGCTCCTACTACTGCGACACTGCGCATGCTATCTGCGGCAACCCCGACATTCTTGAGGGCTCGTTCGCAGCGTTCCTGCCGGACAAGGAAATGGCTCCACGAAAGGTCTGGAGACATCCCTGGAGGAGGTCATACCACAAACGACGGAAGGCTCAGTGGGAACAAGGTACGCGGCAAAGTGGTAGAAGGTGACTGTGACCTTGATCCGATTCCCACGTACTTCACAGTTCGTGTTGTCTATCTCTCTCTCTCTCTATCTCTCTCTCCATTTAGGAGAGTAATTTACAGGCGGGAGGTTACGTAGATGGCAGAGGCATTACCCGTCTCTTACGAAACCAGAAGATTCATTACCGTGTTCATAAAGTCCGTCATTTATTTTACCTTAAGCTACCTGAATTGAACATTCTCACAACCTGTTTCTTAAAAGACTTATTTTAATATCATCTTTCCATCTACTGCCAGTTTCTTTAAAATATTACTTTTACTTCGGGCTTTCCGGACCAATTTTTTTGTATGAATCTCATAATCTTTAAAATTCGATTATCATATTAATATTATTATCTGTTGAAGAATACAAATTACGCAACTCCTAATTTTGTAGTTTTCTTAACGTAGTCAAGAAGAGCGAAATAGTACTTGAAAGAATACGGAATTATATTTGTCCAAATCATGCGTCTATTGGTCCATTTCCCGGACGATTTCGACTTTTATCTGATACGGAGTCCGTACCTGTTAGAAAACTCTTGCTCCAAACCAGCAGTGACTTTTGCAGTAACCTTCGAATAACAGACCTCTACACAGCGTTTAAAACCTATAAACGGAAAATCTACTGGTAATTTCTGTCTTACAGATGGACAGATCTTGGTACCACAATGTATTTATCGCTGTTTTATCATTTCACATTAAACTGCGTCAGTCTCTCTGACACTTATTTTCCGTCTTCTTAATTCATAATTCTTCGTGCCGGAGGACTCCGTGTAAGGACATAAAGATGGTACCGTAACAGTGCCTGCTTTGTTCTACAACAATTCTGAGATGAATCTACAGGTCTAGTGTAAGAAGTTTGGGGCGTAGCCCCCTTATCTTTAAGCATAAGGAGAGACAGAAATCAGCAAAGGCCCACAATTCTGCTGCAGCCAAGTACAGTCTGTCTAGTTATGGTTACAGCAGGTAGATTCTAAATAAAACAACGATAAGGTTAAAAGTTAGTACAAGTCTTCATGGTATTAAAGTTACAGGCTAGCAGTAAACGTAGATATTCTAGGGCGTGTAGAAGTTGATGAGAAAAAGAGACGTACCATAGAAGCTACAATGTCGAGAATCATAATGGCGGAATAACACACAGAGAGCAAATTCCCAGTCTGAGTATTTGATATGACAATATTCTAGTACCTCGCGTTGTGGCACTTAGCTTCGCCATATTTAATTATACTCACACGCGTAAATGGACACCAATGTTACATAGTCACGACATCTTAAAATATAATTTTCGGACATTGGAAAGCGCGTTACCAAATACCTGCTCTAAAACGACGTCATTTAACACTCATAGAACTGTGACGTTGTGTCTGTTGTACTTCGTCGTGTTTATTTTATTTATTTATTAACTTTTATTTTAATAATATTTGAAGCTTGTGAAATGATGATGTGTGTTCCAAATATCTTCATGAAGAAGAATTCTCCTTGAGAAGCTGATAGTCTCTAAGCTATTCAATAAATTCCACAGAATGGTTCATTATTATGGTCTAAAGATCCCGCCACTGGTCCCTATCCTAAGCCATTCGAATTCAGCCAACATCTTGAAACCATATTTATTTCAAATTCGTTTTAATGTTATATCATTCTACACGCTTAGGTTACCCAAGTTTGTTCTTTATTTTAGATTTTCCAATAGAAATGTTGTACAAATTTCTCATCCCTGTCATGTGTGATACATACCCCGTCATCTCCATCCTCCTTAATTTTATCACGTTAATATTTTGGGAATCGTTCAAATTACGACGAGCCGCCTCGTTTTGTATTTGTCACCCTGGCATTTATTTATTTATCTTTGGCCCGAACATTCTGCCTTCAGCACCCTGTCTTAAAATATCCTTTAGCTGTGTTTCTCTCGAAGAACACAAAACATTAATTTTTATTTTAATTTGTACCAATTTATAAAGGACGCGAGAAGATAAAGAACAGGCAGAAATCAAACTTCCACTTAAGAAACAATGAATACTGTTTCGTTGCAATTAAACTTGACTGTATTATAGAAAAATTAATTTGTCTTTGTTTCGATTACCGGAAGGTAAAAAGGTGCACCTACCTACCATCGAACTGTGGGTTAGGCCTTCGGGAAGCTGGATAATGTATTCAATACGAACCGGATGGCACTCAAGAGAGGAAAACTGTAATCAAAACTTCCTCCTACTTTTGTTAGCTCAGAAAGAGAGAGAGAGAGAGAGATGAGACAATCCAACGGACACTTCTTGCTTTTCGTAAAACAATTTTGGTTTATGTCTCCTTTGTCTTCCCGTCTGCTATCCAGAATTTAGATTAAAATATTTAAAGCTAGTAGTACCTGTAGATGTCAGGGATATTACTGTTGTTGTAGTTACCATCATCATGAGGCCTTCTGCCATTAATATAACAGTTATTTTATCGAAGGACTTAAAAATGACAAAATAAATATACAAATAAGATATTGTACTGCCTCGAACGAAACAGTTTACTACATACGCCGTAAAATATTTGTTCTGTAAACAGCCGTGTTTCTTTCCTTCATCTTATTTCCATTTGACTTAAGTCATTCAGAGCAATGAGGTTGATCGTACTGAGCGATGTTGCGTCATTTGTCCGCGTTTCCGTTTAACATGCATTCGATTTTGTTTGGAATATTTCTTGATAACGACCCAAGCGGAGGGTATCCTGTTCATTATGAAACTCTTTATCAGCAAAATATCGAAATGGGAATCCTGACCGTACGCCGACATGCCCTTTCTGGTTTGAGATCCAGCCTAAGACTGAATAGTCTCTGTCGTTGCAGATTCTGACTATTGTACGATGGTAAGGGACATTCCACCGTACGACTCCGGCCGTCGATTGCTTGACCTCATGGACATGGCCGTGTTCGACTTTCTGACGGGTAACATGGACCGACATCACTACGAGACGTTTCGGGTCTTCGGCAACGACACCTTCCCTCTGCACCTGGATCATGGCCGTGGTTTCGGAAAACCTTTCCAGGATGAGTTGTCCATCCTGGCGCCAGTACTTCAGTGCTGCCTCATGCGGCAGACCACCCTTACTACTCTTCTCAGGTCAGTTTGGAGATTACACGAGTTAAATTTATTTTGAACGTGTAATTAGCGATTTATTTGACTGTGGTAACTTCGAGTCCAGCTGAGACAAGTGGCCGGTAATCCATTTCCAATATTGAACAAACAAAATTATGTCCTTGAAAACGCATCATTTGTTCGGTTTTGGAAGTAATCGAAAATTCTGTGCTGTTATGTTCGCTTTATAATCAGTTTTCATGTATTAATCTGAGTCGTTCCATAATTTAATTTCATCTCTGTTATTTTAAGTCCGCGACATATCCTGTAACCCAGGGCAGGTTTCAGTGAACGTCTCTGCCCTTATTTTAAGTTTAAAAACGTAACTGCTTTCGAAAATAACGTTCAACGTTAAACACATCCTATATTTCTGAGAACGACATCATGATTGTTACATAAACAATTCCCAAAGGAAGAACGAATACAAATAAACTGAGGCAAACCATGGGCATATCGAAGTGACCGGAATCAAGTGTTGCAACTGGGCACTGAAAATTGGAATTTCCCTATCATACCAACCAGTGTTGCCACTGGGCACTTAAAATTGGAATTTCCCTATCATACCAACAAAATATTTGCTATTAATCTTCGTGTTGCCCGACTCTTGGTGCAGCCTGTAGTGCAGACTATTCCGTCGGATGAACACGAGGAAAGACACACACACACAGAAGAGAGGACTGTCGAATTTGAATATGTCTAATAGCCTATATACTATATTCAGCGGGAAAATAAATTACACGCTCTTGTCTGTGTGTAGTTCCTCTCTTGATATGAGCTATATAAGCTTAACAAAGGCTTCTGTGCAAGCAATACAATACAACGTCGACGGTGCGCAAAAGCGAGCTATGGTACCTAAGACATAGGACGATGATTTGAAATAATATAATCAATAAACCTTAAAATTTTGAGTGATTTGTTAAACGGTATTAAAATCTGAAATGTGTAACTTCTGATGGAACACTGTGATTTTGGAAGAACATTAAGCACTGAGGATCGTCAGTGCCTGAATATAAACGCTCGTAAGCGACGTCCCGCTGTGGAAACCTGCCCGTCGGAATTACAGTTTTTTTCTTACGAGCGCAGACCTGGAGAAGCCGGGTAAACCCATTTCTGTTCACGGTTGCGCTATCTAGAAAACTCGATGTAATAATTCCATTACAATATTGCTTGTCGGATTTATCAACAAATTTATATAAATAACGCAATATATCGCTACTTCGTACACGCGAGATGTGGTATTTCTACCCTCAAGACAGACAGTTCGTACTTCTTACCTTCTTTGTTGAAGCAATTGATAGGTTTCATTTTAAAATACGAGGATCACTGACTTTCTAACCATAATCGTTACCCTAGCAATTGTGTTGTTACGAGATAATCTGTTTTCTTTTGCGACTGTTTTGGGGGGGGCCTTGAAATTTCAGGGCAACGAATGAAGTTCTCGAGACTTCACTGTTTATTGTCTCACACGAGATTACAGGGAACGCAGATGCCTGATAAACGGCATATATCTTCCTTGAAAAAGGATGGCGCATTTAGAACAGGGCAATATATCTACGTTTCATTTCAGGTTAACAGGCCCCCAGCCGTCCAAAGTTCGCTCAAACTAAGTACGTGCCACTTCGCACTAATAAAACATTCAGCTATAATAATTTAACTTTATTTTCTACTTTCATTGCTTTTTTTTTTCAAAGAGATGCCGAGGATAAAAATACTTTAGGCGCTACATAATCTAATTATGCTTGTAAACACGCTACTGTGTATACATCTGATATTAGTGCGATAATCTCTGAGTAATGGGTCGATTTTATTAGCTTGTGTTGCGTGTGATACTTTCTGATCCTTGATTGAAATTAATACTTGAGACTTCATTACACAGAATGTACAAAGGCTGCAGTCACATGCTACAGTATTTATATTTTTATTTATTTAGTGTTCTGTCTGACGACAGGTCCATATGAACAGGATCCTTCCATCCTTTTCTCGGACTGGGACCTGTTCATATACGTTCTTGGCAGATGATCCAGAAGTGGTTTGCCATTGCCTTCTTCTGTGTGTGAATGGAGTAATTGTTGGGATGCCACGGAGAAACCGGGGAAGCCCCCGGAGGAACCCTCCGTGTTGCCTAGACCACGGCCCTGCCCAACACAAGTTATAAATTCGGGTACCGCCGGGAATCGAACCCGAGACCCCCAGGATTACAAGGCCAGCGTCCTTGTGCATTACACTATTCCAACCTCACCCAAGAAACTCGATTCAAGGTCACCCTTGTTGCTAGGCCGCTACTCACACCTGTTGCGCAGAAGCTGTGTATTTGCGAATTAACGAGCAGAACGTTTGTTAATTAACGAACGTTACTTGGTTTCGAAACCGCTTCCTGGTTTATATTATCTGTTCTGGTTGGTATAATTCGCTACGATCCTACGTTTTATTAAAATCTGAGTACACAGGTATCTCATTTTGTGTCTGTGATTTGCAACTGTGCTTATTTTAATATTTTTCCGTCTACGCCAAGTTCTAGTAAGTGAGTATTTCCGTTTACGACCGAAATGTGTCATCTCGTCCCCCTTTTTATATGATCCGTTGTATAACGAAAGGAATAATTTTATAGATTTTAGTAAAGTTTCTTTTCAAATATTTCTATATAGTGTATAAGAGAGACGTTTTAGAGCAATATGGATTAAGGCAGGTGCTTTAGTGGGAATATTAAACGATGTTTTCCTTCATCGTAATTGATACCAAAACTAAAAAAAGCAAAGGAAACTCTTTTCAGCTTGTAATTATTCCACGTACATATCCGGTTTCATAATTTAATGATGTTATTATGAACACTTCGTGTGTAATGAGTATATCTGCCGTGTAATCAAGTGACTTGTATGTTTTACACAGTCTGGGTCGATTTCATTTTCTAAAGGAATTCCATTAAGTTTTATTTTTGACTTATTTTCGCTACTGAGTGAGCAGAAAGATACGATGTCTATACATCACGCGGTTTACGAATTAATCTCTTGTTTGACGTAAGCGTGCGTGAGAAAATCGCCATCTTGTTTCTCTTTTTCCTTTTTTTGTATTATTTCTTATTACGCGAGAATTTTGCCATGTGTTTCTCCCCCTAAAAATACGTCTTTGTTCTACAACCACTCTACCTCACTCCTCTATAAAAGAGTTGTATTTCTTTGCATGCAACGACAATGTTTGTAGAATGTAAAAAGGAACATAGGACTATAATCCATTATCTACATTCTGCCACGATACTGGTAGCTGAAATTAGGGTAAAAGAGAGGAAATAACACATAAAATCTTTTACGTCGGATAATA
The DNA here is from genome assembly GCF_000696155.1 of Zootermopsis nevadensis. The sequence continues at coordinate 90,965 of NW_019060090.1, forward strand.
AATTATGTATCTAACAACACGAAATCTTAATTTTATAAAATAAAAGCAATTCGCTACTGTGCTTTATCTGCGACTACTAAAATTCACAGAATTCGTGTCTATGATTCTACGACAACCTTAGCACATTCTCCATAAGCAGATGTATTCTGTCCGTTTTGATTATTCCGGTTCAAACGCCAACTCGGAGTTTATCGGTAGACCGATTTTTGAATACGGCCCGTGGCATTGAAATATTTTCTTTTCTACCATACAACGGTAACCAATCTCAATTTGTGTGAAATGAAGATCATAAAGTGAGAAATATTTACCAAATTTTTCCACGACGCACCAAATTTTCACAACATAAAAAAATCAATTTCTCCCGGGATTGTCTCCAACTTCAGTGACTTTATTTCTTCGTGAATGTAAGTTTGAATCGAAAATAAATAAATAACTAATATATTCCATGACTTTCATTGTTGTTACAAAAATAAACTAAGATTTATTTTCAAGAAAAAATATCAGATATATATGTATCACTAAGTTAACGTTAACCTCTGAACCCGAAAGTCGTAAAGATAATATTAACAATCAAGTCCGTACCGCAAAGAGAGCAAATTCTTCTCCATTACGAAGATAAAATTTGTTAATGCTGTTTAAGAATATAATCATTACTTAGAGTGGAAATCTCACGAAACATGTAAATACACCATGATGAGTAATTGATTATTGAAGCAGATGGGACGTATTGTTACCATTGGACTTTAAAGGTGAACGTGTGTCAGAACAAGGATTTTAAACCAACACCACATTTTAACTTAATTATAAGAGTTGTTATAAAATGTTAAGAAATCCATTATACTCTCAGCTAGTGAAGGAATTCGCGCTTTTTACGAAACCTGAATATTTATTGCCGTGTTCACAAACGCCCACCACCTGTCGCTGTCTTAAGCCATATTAATCCAATCCACCACCCTCAACCCCCTTTTCCCAAAGCTCCATTTTAATATTATCTTTTCACCTACGCTTAGGTCTTCCGAATGGTCTTTTCCCTTCAGACCTTTGAATAAATTGTTCTAATCATTTCTCAGCTTTCCGTCGCCTCTAGTTGTGGAAGTTGTCATTTATTTACAGTAAATAACTTTGAAAATAGTTTATAAATGCATACAGATTAGCTCAGAGGGCTCAACAGCCTCTGTGAACGCGGCAGTGAACCGTTTGTGTCCTCAGTGGAGTCAGTCAAGTGACAAAATAAGATTATCTTTCAGTAATCTTTAATTTAACTTATCAGTAAAACGATGGCCACGGTGGTCTAGCGGTTAGAACGCTGGCCTTGTAATCCTGGGGTCTCGGGTTCGATTCCCGGCGGTGCCCGAATTTATAACTTGTGTTGGGCAAAGGCCGTGGTCTAGGCAACACGGAGTTTTCCTCCGGGGGCTTCCCCGATTTCTCCGTGGCATCCCAACAATTACTCCATTCACACACAGAAGAAGACAATGGCAAACCACTTCTGGATCATCTGCCAAGAACGTATATGAACAGGTCCCAGTCCGAGAAGAGAAAAGGATGGAAGGATCCTGTTCATATGGACCTGTCCTGAGACAGAACACTAAATAAAATAAATAAATAATAAAATCAGTTAAACGAGATTCCCAATTTTGCGTAACGTTAAACCATATTGCCGGTATGTTAGCCTACGGGGTCTCTCCCTGGCTCGTACTGACGTGTGACGTCACGCATCCACGCTACCGATGACACACACACATCTGTATGAACCAGTTTTGCACAAAACTTGGAGGGGGGGACAAATTCACGAATGCGACACATAAGATGAATGTGAATTTCGCATGTTTCTGTTTTCAGTTCTAGCTCCGTATATTCCGGTGTGAATTATGTGAGTAAACACATTCTGGTTATCGCAGAACGTCTTTCAGAGAAGGGTTGAACCAAAGAATTACCCCGTCTATTATAAGCATAGAAATCGGTTAAAGGATTCAGTGAGGACTTGGCTTTTACCTTTTGTTGTTTTGCAGAGATGGCTTCAGATTCTTCCATTCATTTGACCGCAAAGCAACTACGTAAAGTCTGTCGATCCTTTTATATCTTAGAAGATCCATTACTCTTCTCCCAGCCACTGGGCTTTTGTGTGGCGTTGCTTTGGAATCACGCCTTCAGTGCTTACCCTCCGGCAGGCAATCTAAAAAAGACAAAAGGAGGATAAATTGGACGTAGCGAGACACGAAAAGGAAGAAAATATGATGACTTATATGTAACATCTATATTACAACCAACCGAATCCAAGAACGAGCAAGTGAAATATATTGTGCGCATGAAACATTTATATGGTAGGGGATTCGAACACAATTTGAGAGAAAATATATTCAGAATTCAACTGTGACTTGAATAAAATGTACGTATGTCAGATTCAGCCACGGTGTGGTCTAACGGTTAGAACGCTGGGGTCCCGGGTTCGATTCCCGGCGGTGCCCGAATTTATAACTTGTGTTGGGCAAGGCCGTGGTCTAGGCATCACGGAGTTTTCCTCCGGGGGCTTCCCCGGTTTCTCCGTGGCATCCCATTCACACACAGAAGAAGGCAATGGCAAACCACTTCTGGATCATCTGCCAAGAACGCATATGAACAGGTCCCAGTCCGAGAAAAGGATGGAAGGATCCTGTTCATATGGACCTGTCGTCAGACAGAACACTAATAATAATAATAAATGTCAGATCCAGGAATCTTAAAATAATGGAGCAGCAGAAATGCTGGTCCATCAAGTCAGAGAATGAATTTGATATATTAATTGATTCGATGTTTAACTGTTAACGCCTAATGGTAATTATATATACCACCTGTTTTAACAATAAATGAGCCTGCATTTTTACTTATGATTTTCGTAAGCTGTAAGCTGCGATTATTTCCTTAAACAGCGTTAACCAATTGACCCTTATTAGTTATGCAACGTATAACTGTATCCATCCGCGTAGCGCATTGATCCAGTATTTTATCTCATTATCAGGAGACCAAATTATTGGTCAACTAGTTTCTCAATAAACACAAAAATCATCGTGACAGTGAATTTATTTGTAGAATATAAAATGTTCATTTCACTTTAACTATCAGTGTTACTTGAAATTTCGAAAAACTAAAGAAAACCACGTACTAAGTATATAAACGAAAGTGAGATAGGTATTTTTGGGGGTTTTAAGCGGCAATTTTATCACAAACCACTGAACCCTTGAACCTTCGGTATGAAACGCACCTGGAATAATAATTCATTTGTACATGAACGAACAGACAAAGAAAGGCACATATTACTGTAAAACTTCCTTCGAATTTAACTTTATAACGTCTGCAGAGCTGATAGTTGCTAAGCCACTCAAGACAGTCTTCGTCTTTCATTGCCATTAACACAATATCCCGTCACTGTACCCCTTCCCCGAGCCAACTGAACCCAATCCACGCCCTACAGCCTGCACTCTGTATTTCCTTAAAATCCATCTAATCTTAGGTCTCCCAAGTAGCATAATCCCTTCAGGTTTTCAAACTAAAATTGTTGTGCATTTCTAAACTCCTGCATGCATGCTACGTGTGCTACTCATCTCACCCTCCCTAATTTCTTCACTCTAATAATATTTTATGAAACGTAAACATTATGAAACTCTTCATTGCGTCATTTTCGCTTAGGTTTAAATGTTTTCCTCAGTACTTTGTTCCAACAAACCCTCAGAGACCACAGAATATCGCAAAATCAAATATAATCCGGGTCACCGCTGCCCTTATCGAAAAATAACAAGGGTCTTGATACGTTGCGATTGAGAAATTTTAAGGGTAAATTCAATATCGTCCAAAACCTCGAATAAAATGAAATGTCACATTTCCTTTCATGGTGAGAGACTGCTAGTGACCGCAGATTTAACGCTGAGTGAGTGTATATGGAAATCACAAGTTTATACATAAACCAACACATGGAATATCTTGAAATCCCCCCCCACCCCATTCCGATATTGGCGCCACCATGTGTTTTCTCGGTCGTCTGATTTGATAGAGCAGTTCAGAGGCTGGTGCATTCTGACACTAGTGGATGGACAAACAGGGATTTGAAAGGGTTTTTCTGTTACAAACATCTTTCCCTTCCTCATTCTTCTATTCTTCTTTTAGATTCGTCCTGACTATTTTTCCTTCGATTGTCGGAGTGAAGTACATAGCGCCTACCAACCTTTCTAAAACAAATTGCCCTAGTACGAGGTGCGATCGGAAAGTTTACAGACTGTGTCAATAGAGGGCGAACCGGATGTAGTACGAGCTTCTGCCGCTAGGGGGTGCGGCCTACATTCATAGTGAATCAGTGTGCCAGCCGGCATCATCGAATTAGCATTTGTTTCTTAGTTACAGGCGTTTTGGTAGTGCATTACACCGACCCTCCTGCGATTTCGGAATGGCGGATTTTCATGAACAAAGAGTGTGCATCAAATTTTGCCAAAGACTCGCCAAAACGGCTACGGAAACCTATGAAATGCTAAAGCAAGCAGTTGGGGAG
>NW_019060092.1:10023-24534 GCF_000696155.1 Zootermopsis nevadensis
TCCTTGCTTCTCACATAATCCTCCCAATACCCAAATCATCATTCAGCCCCACATTTTTCTGCATACAGCAGAACCTCTGTAAACCGAGACTCGATTATCCGATTCCCGCATTAAGAGACCGAATTTCATCCAGATCAGTTGCGATTGGATTCCACCGGCGAAAGTGTTTAAAGCGATGTTCACGCGGTACAATTCATTGATCTAACCTCACACCCAGATTTTGCTGATTATTACGAACACTTCAAGACATTTAGAGAATTGGTTATTATTAAGGGCAAAGACAAAGACCGACCCGCTGGTTCCCGTAGAAGATGAACCCCTACTCCTTCTTGTTCAGGACAACACAGCAAGCAAATCATCTGACATCCTCAGAATCACACCGGAACCTCCAGTTCATGCGATGGACAGAATGACTGACAAATTCACTCTTTTAGTACAGGGACTCTCTCGAACAGCGCTCACGAGTGAGTTTGCCGTCGGCTGGTGCGTGCGACTCTTCTACATCATTCGCTAGCGACTAAAATCTGTATCGAGTCTCTACTTATTCGTTCAAGTCCATGACCACGTTCCCCTTCTCCCCGCTCATCAGACATGTGGTTCCCCCCATTTAGTCCGGTTACACGAGGTTGCACGGGATTAACACAGGCAGTTACCAAAACGTCGTTTCGCCAATGTTAAGGTCAGAATTCAAAATTCTACACTCCTCATCTCACTGCCTTGTTCACTTGCGTGCCCTTGTTTCAACCTATAACCTTATCACGAGGACGAGCGGGCATTGCCTGGGAACTTTCAGAGCCGAAAACTTTCCTTTTTTCCCCGGTTAAACGGAGCGTCTCTCACCGTTGCCTCTCCACGTCTCTCCTCTCAGTCTCGCTGATTCGGGCTTAAAACGGCTAAGATAAAAACTGGAGGCGAAATACTGTGGTGTGGTAACACTTCAGAATTCAGTTCTTGCTGCAGTGTTAAAATGTGTCAGATGTTTACGGAGATCGATTCTTACCCTCGCTGTGGCAGGTTACACTACTGCGCTGACCTCGAGACTCACGCTCGTCGCTTCATTCTGAGCCACTTCGTGGAAATGTCTGAGAAGAACAAAGAACTGCTGGAACTGTCTGCAGAGGAACTGCAAGCAATAATCGGGTCCGATAAACTGAACATGAAGGAAGAGAGATTTGTGTGGGAGTGCATTCTCCGGTGGGTCAACCACGACCAGGACATCAGGAAAGGTTACATCGCGGCCCTTTCGAAGGGCGTCAGGCTTGGACTAATTGACAAATATTTCGTCCTTAAGAAGGTCAGTATGCCCCTGAAATCGTGGATGTTTATGGGAAGTGAAGCCCGCATTTTCAATTCAATTTTCACTCGTGTTCTTAACTAATTAATGTAAATCGAGGACATCAGGAAAGGTTACATCGCGGCCCTTTCGAAGGGCGTCAGGCTTGGACTAATTGACAAATATTTCGTCCTTAAGAAGGTCAGTATGCCCCTGAAATCGTGGATGTTTATGGGAAGTGAAGCCCGCATTTTCAATTCAATTTTCACTCGTGTTCTTAACTAATTAATGTAAATCGTGAGCCTTTGTCTTCGTCACGTGTAGTATCGTAGAAACTCACCGACGTTTCATAGGTTCTTACTGATTACTCAGGGCCTTGAATACAACGCGCAAAAAATGGCTGAGAGGTAGGGGGTAGAGTGAAAGCAGGGAGGGCGATGTTGCGGTCAAGCTGAATTGTTAAATCAGAGGGCAATCGACTAAGTAATGCTAATCAGACGTAAGCTGTAACTGCGTTAATAAGAAGCTCTTACAGTAAGTTACTTTAATCAGTGTTAATCTCTTGGGCAGGAAGATTCTGGCCTTCAGCACATCAGCATTGCCATAATCATCGGCTTTCATCAAAGAGTTAGGCCAGTTTTAGGTTTAACGACGCCTATCCATCACATGTTCCCATTTTTGATTGAAGTTTATTTAGAAATGGCGTGTTTGACCAAGCAGTCTCCTGCCATCCGTTGACGGAGTGAGTAAGCAGCTCCAAAAAGAAAACAGAAAACAGCTTTCCTCATACTCGACTGTTCACGAGCCAGAAATCAAACAAAAATTAATTTCATTCATGTTCGTCTGTTTTCGTCTAGCAGAAAATCACCAGAACTATATTTTCTTTGGGACAAAAAAAAATGAAAGTGTATTGCTAAAAGAGGGAAGTATTGTCATGGGTGCATGTCTCAAACAAGACACGCTTAAACTTTAACAGCTTTTTAAAATAGCCATAACCTCTCCCTCCACTTTGAAGTAATAAAATGTAATACGTTATAATAACACGTTGGCCGTGGTTCTATGTTCATGAGTTAAAGGAAGATCACGTGGGAATGTTCTGAAATATGGTTTGGCAATCGTGCATTGAATTCCGATTGGGGGAATTTTTGTTAAGGTTGTCTGGAAACAAAATACAAGCAACGACATTTCGGTGGAAGTCTGTGCCCTTAGCTTCAAGCAGTTTACCCAAAGACAGAGCCAACCCATCAGACATGGATATTTTTAGGTCAACACATTTTACGACTCACAAAGATAATTCTTTTATACTAATTCTACACTGAAATCTCTGATATTTTGGAACCCCAAGGTGTATATAATTTTAACAAAATGGATTATTTCTTTACATAAATGCACTTACATTAAAATTACATTTCTTTTATAATTATTCTACATCGAAATGTCTGATATTTTAGAACCCGAAAAGAAAAAGTATATATTATTAAGAAAATGGTTAATTTCTATGCATAAATGCACTGACATTCAAATTACATTTCAATTAAATTTATATTAAATAAATTATTCATGGTAGAAGACGCATTTCTTCGTGAGCTACATCATCTCACGTAGAGCTACAAATTTTCTTTAACTGTGTCAGTGAAATATGACACAAATTGTCTTGAGTGTAGATAATACTGATGGATTGCGAAAGAGGGTTTGTTTTCACTTTTAATATTTCAAATTGCAGGTATCCTGTGCCATGAATGTTTGTAGATCCTTGCTGTCGACTTGTGACTTAAAGAACCTACCGAATGCAAGCGATTACGCCTACAAACACAGACAAATTAATGGAGGAGAAACGTAAAAAATGTTGGATTGGGGAAAAGGCAGCCAACTCTCGGTTTACGAACGAGTTCCGTTCCAATACGTTGTTCGTTATACGTTATTGTTCATTATGTGTATCTTGCATTCCTGAGCTTTTACGATACGTATCGTATACGTTAGCAGCCATTTTAAAGCATTAAAACCATGTACTAATTATCATATAACAATTTTCTGATAATTATTGTAATAAATACATTTTTTAAAGTTTATTTATTTAAAATTTGCAATTATGTTCACTATACGTTTGACACTTCGTTTTATAAGGAACTCTATTGGCGACTTTAAGAAATTTTGAGTGAATTTCGACCACCAGAAAGTGCCATTAACCCAGACGTGGTTAACTTACACATTATTTATTCCCGTCTGAGTTCATTGTGTTACAAGACTGCAGATTCAGAAGAACAGACTTTCAAATTAAGGAATAAGAACACAAGGCTACATTTTTCCGTGCAATCTCTTAACTTTAAAACACAGAAGAGAGAATGATGGGGTTTTTCTTTACCACGAAGAATCGACGACAACCCCAACCGACATAACATCTCGATACTGTTTCTAAGATGTCACCAGAGATGTCAGTGCGAGCAGAGCGCGCTCATTTCAAATCGTTTGAAAGATAATTGGGGTCCCGTGATTCCTCTCCTCCTCAATTCCCCTGTTGTTACACACTGAGATTCTGATCGTTTATGACGGATATTAGAAGTAATTTTAAGCATTTGTTTCACCGCTTAACTTTGGCTGAATTTAAAAGTACACACAATAATTATATTAATTGAAAAATATAAAAACAATGCGAAGTGGCTTAACATAAACTTGAAGTGACTTAATATCGATTTTAGACAATCGGAACCCTAGTGATTTTGGACAGTGATTTCAGAAGAAATAAAGGCCCTTAGAGTATTTGAAAGACGGTTTGTTAGATTAATCCGTTGTCCCATAGATGAAGGAGAAAGCTGGAAAACAAAACTAATAAAGAGATAGAGGATGTATTATATTTTAAAATTTATAAAACCTCTGACAGATGGCTTGGACATAAAGGAAGAAGGAATTGCAGTAGACAATGTAAGAGACGTAGAGATGATGCTGAAGAGGATTTGAAAATCATGGGAATAAGAAATTGATATACAGTAGGGCACCGCTTATACGGCGGGGGGGGGGGCCGACCACGCCGTAAAGCGAAAATCGCCGAAAAGCGGATCTTTGCCTTATTTCACTTGCAAATGCATATCAAAGCCTAATAAGATGTTACACTATCATATAGTAAGTGCACAATAGCGCTAGGCCTAAGAAAATGATATGAAAGTTAAATGAATATCAGTAATACACACATTGTCCTCAGCTTATAGTGATTGGTGAATATAAATTTGAAAATTGATATGCTTATAGTAGGAAGGATGAAGGAGATGGCGCATCTTCATCATCTGACTCTTCAACGAATCTTATTCGTTTTAGTGATGGTTCGGAAGCCATAGACATGCCTTGTTCACGAAGTTTAATCATCTCTAACTTGGCATTTAAAGTAAGAGGCTTACGACTCCTCTTTTTATCGCTACTACCCTTAGACGCCATTGTAATTACACTGTAGTAACACAAAAATATTATATAAATATACAGTTTGTAATAACTGAAAAATTGCCAGAAATACAGAGAGACGCAGAGCGCACAAAAGCTGTAAACAGACTGAATCAGCGACGAGAAAATGGCGCCGGACGCACTTCTCTGACTCAGCTGTTGAGCGCCGTATTAGCGGGGCCCTACTGTAAAGAGGCTAAGGACCATCTGGAATGGAGGGAGAAGAACCCGGTCTCTGCACGCATCGTTCTCTCCATGAACAGATCTCTGTCAGGCCGTCTCTGCAAAGACCTGTATCGACAGAGACCGGGTGAGGCACAGACCTTGTCAAGTAGACACACACCGAGATCAGCAGATACTGGTACAGCTAAAGACAGAGTCTGGCAGAGACCGTGTCCGGTGGAGAATAGTTAGATGCAAAAAGAATTTCGGTAAATTCGTAAGAAATTTTGAAGTCGGAATTTTTCAAAATCGTTTAGTTTTGTGCGCTTTTCGGACATTTTCCTACATTTTTGATTTTTTGAAAAATTTTGTTTTGGAAAAGGATGGAGTTCCATCATTCATAATTAAGGGTTGTTCTGATACTTTTACCTCCTTGTTAACTTTTATTTCTAATCTCAGTTTAACTAATGTATTACTTCCTTCTTTGCGGAAACAAACTGCCATTTTTACGGTGTTCAAAATTGGTAACTACCATTGTCAGTAATTTGAAACCCATTCCTATACATAACAATGATTCTAAACCACTTTAATTTAACATTCATGATTATTTGTACAACTTCTACTTTTATATATGTGTGTGTGTGTGTACAAACGTATTTGTCTCCCACTTTGGCCAAGATGAGGACCCACACACAGACAACTCGAGACTATTTTCTCTAGGTTTTATGGAGTGCCATGAACTTTTACCAAGTGAGCTGCAAGCATCTGAATACAAGAAAGTTTGTATAAAATTACTAAATATGCAAATTAAAAAAATTAAATAACTATTTGTGTCACACTCTTATCTGTAATTAAGAAAATTGTAGTAATAAGTTAAAGAGGAAATAAGAAAACGAAGTCCACAGAAAGAAGAAAAAACAATTTGAAAGTGAATTAATAAAGGAGACAGAAGAAATTAGAAAATAAAATTGATAGTAAAATTTTTTACAAAATGCCACTGTGTTGAACGCCACCAGCATCCTCAGGATGATCTTCTGAGATTTCAAGGAGTGGTCAAAGGCAGTACATGCAGAGGCTGCTAATGACAAATTCAGAATCACATTCTTTGTTAGGGCACTACATACTAATTATCATTATTTTAACACACAAGAATTTTGTATAAATTAAGCTAGAAGTGTGAGGCGCTCATAAATGCCTGGAGAACATATGGCACTAGTGATAGAAGACAGCACCACATACTTCATACACACTTTTATAAATGAGAACACTCAAAACACGCATTAAGAAATTCAGTGTGGACAAAATATCTGAACGCAAGTCTTTACAGTGGAAAGTAATAGATTTCTCATTATCTGAGTAAATAAACTACATTTATGTCATATTGTACCTTAATTCACAAAACATTAACTTAATTATGTAACCTGAAACAAGAAATTCTGTGATCAGAAACCAATTCTAAAAGTAAAATTTCCAGAGCAAAGGCTGAGAGATACTGAGAAAACATTGAGCACCAAAATGACCAAGTAAACTTGATTAGTGATTACCTTTATGGGGGAGTTAATGCATTCACGAGTGCAGGTACTCACATCAGACATCTGTGTCCTTCACGCCATCGTAACATTGCATGGAAGGTCAATATTAAAATCTCATTTAAACTAAATGTCTGAATACTAAATTGAAGAAACCTCAGTCCACACAAGATAATTTTCTGCAGTTTTATGACCAAATGCCAACTGTATGTGCTAGACAACCAACATCAAATGGCTGTAATTGTTCCGGATTTCACAGATGCAGCACACAGCAGTGGTATGTCAAATCTCATGTTTGTACATGGTGACAAACATGGAATGCTAATGACTACACATTTCAATGTCTCTCTATATTAACCAAGAACCTAAACGTTAGAGTTACCAGACAACATGATTTGGGTCCAAACAATATAAACATTTTCTAGGCTAATTAATTTCACAAAACATCCTTCCCTCCCCTAATATTTGAATATGGTTGGTTGCCTGCCTGACTGCTTTAAAGTTGGTACAACTCCATTTATTGAATGGAACAATCAACACATCAAATCATTTTTAAAATCAAAACTAAAAAAATGTAACCTAAAAGTAGCCTAACCTAAATGTTGTACCATAATAGCATGTTTCCTACCACAGAGCAATAATTGTCACTATAAATTACTCACTAGAGGATTGCAGTGGACCATGTAAAGATGTGTCCTTCCCTTTACAAATCGTTAATACGGCTAAAAGCACAACAGCCTTGCCAAGAATATAATATATGCTTCTTGTATGAGTAATGACCATCAGTTTCCTTCCTTCATTTGCTATTGAATTTCCGGCCCAAGACACTTTGTAAATATCATAAAGGGTATGAAAGACATATCGGAAATATTCTTGCAGTTAATGACCACGTTTACCTGTTGATGTTTGTGAGGTTTATTTACTTTTTCTAAGCCCATGAAACTATTTCAACTGAACTGACTCACATAACCTGCCACCAAGATGGAATTTCACATATATTTACTTACCAGTAACACACCATTTTAGGTTACCTAATGCAATTAGTTACAAAATTGTAAATATTTTTCCAGAATCTTTGGAAGCATTAGGAAGAACAAGACCAACTTGATGAAAATTAGGAAGTTTTGAGGTTAAGAATCCACAACTCCTAAATTTGTCTATTCACAAACACCCACGTATTCAACAGGAATACCAACTTAAATGCAAATTAAATTAGGATACTGAAATTTCAGTAAAATACAGTTGTTCCATTCAGAAATGCATAAATATGTATTTTATTAGAAGACTCAGCATGATGAGGTGGTATGCAGAACAGAATGGTAGGACATGACAAAGAGATATATGTACCAAGCAACACATTGTGAAGGTGCTGTGATAAAGCTCCTTGCAATCTTAACTGCTAAATAAGACAGTAATGCAGCTACAAGCGCTGACCCATATATCTCAAAGTATGAGCCTGGATGGATTTGTGTTGCACATGATAACTGGGATTCAATTTATGAAGTGAGCAGGAATTTTCTCAACAACATCCAGGCTGGCTCTTCATTCTCCTAGTCAGTCCTGGAGTTCCTTTTCACAGAATAAACCACCTGGAGCAGAAGCTGGTCACTCACTTCCATCCACTGATGAGAAAGAGAGGGATGGAGTGTTACATCCCTTCTTCCAGACACTTTCAAACCATGATTCTTATGCAAAGATAAACTTACATTCATATTGACCTTATGGGTGGGAATGTATCACCAATGTCTAATGGGTAAAAAGACAAAATTCATTCTCCCATCATGTACTTAAGTTTTAGACAAAACAGTTTAAAATGTCTTCTTGGATAGAATTTTGATTCTACAAATTTGTTTTTATAGAGCTGTACTAAAGGCAACATCACAGTACAAAATGTTGTGTTAAGGTTATAGAGAGATAGAAGAGTCTCAGAGTTTTAAACTCTGTGTATTAGAATGCTGATTGTTTCTTCCTACTGTAATCATCTTTTTGGGAATCTTCAACATGATTAGGAAAACAACAATAGTTGCACTGTTCAACACCTAGAATGTTTGCCGCAGGTTACAGTCATGTCCCTATTATTCTCCCAATGTAAATGTGATGGAAACAGGAATGTGGGAATTTTGCTTTTTAATTGTCTGCACAAATGGAGAAGAAGACCATTGATTTCAGTTTCAAAGCATATTTCCTCCACTTCTTGGCTGTAAATAGTGATTTCTCAAATGCAACTCGTAGTCTCCTGCACTTGACTGGCTAAGTGGATATATTAAAAGGCAGTATTTTAAAAGTCTGTAATCTGCAAAGATGCCTCATGCAAGATAACCCTACTACATAAAAGTGATGGAGGGTACTTTATGTGAAAGATTGTATATGAAATGGTACTATAAATAAGAATTATAAAGGGAGGAAAAAGTAAATGCATTTATGACATGAATTAATTGGCAAGTGTAACAGAGAGCAATTATGTAATTCTTCTGATATATAACAATAGGATGTTTTCTAGATCAGCATTTTTGCATAATAAACGCAGATAATTAGAAATAGACACATAATAGGTACCTCATAATTGTATGCATCAAACATAATTGTGTTCTGTTCCTAAAACAAAGCCAGAAAGTTCCTATAAACATAGGGTTGCAACGTCTTCATTAGTGAGACCTGGAAGCATCAGTAAATCAAATGGGACAAGTAAAACAGCTTATTATAAACACATTCATTTTTGTTCCTAAAAATACCTTAACAGGATTTTAATGTTCATAAAGTATTGACAAAAGTTTCTGAAAATGTCGTCTATTACTTTGAATGCATAGCTGAGCTCTGTGGCACTGGTACACTGAAAAATTTCTGTTGTCACAGCCACTGAATCAAATGCCAAAGCTAGTCCTTCATGTTCACAAAGTAATTTATGCCCCTAGATGCCCATACAGGTAGGATTTGGTAGATGTAAAATCAGACCACAGAATCAATTTGGTTCATCTCATCCATCAGCATGTGTGACAAGAGTCCAGAAGCTGCTTTATGTTGCAGGTAAAATGAACAGCAGCTTCACCATGCATAAACCACAGTTTTTTACATTGTTAATGGTACAGCCAACATTATTTGAGATAATTCTGTTGAAAATGTAAATAAGACACCCTAAGAGTTGAAATACTAACTCATAAGGTGATCACCAGTCATCCTCCTTCATTTGATTAGTTAGTTAGTTATTTCCTGTTACTTAGAAACGTCTCAGAGTTTTAAACTCTGTGTATTAGCAGCTGTTTCTCACCCATGTCTCTTCTGATTCACTTCTAGAAGGCTCTCCTTCTAGAAGTGACAAATCAGAAATGAGCATAAACTGTACAGATGCAGTCGGTTTGTCACCTGCTACTCTACTAAAAGACTAATTTGGCAAGTTGCCTTGACCAAATGTCCAGAACGGGCCAAGGGCCCGATTCTTGGCTGGATCATAATGATAATACATTGCACCATGTGGAACTACATAAACTTTGTCATACTGGAACTAGGTATCTAAATGCCTAACCTGAGAGACTGCCAGCTAGAATTTAACTTGAGGGATTTACCTATTGAAGGTATTACATTTGTGTTGAGAAAATGTCTATATCTGTGAAGCTATTAATGCTAAAGCACTGTAATAAAAGGTTGAAAAAATATATATTGCACAACTTTTTAGTACTGCGCTATTACGTGTAATGTCTATAAATTTCTTAAACTCAATTAAAAAGAAAATTTATACATCACAATGTTCAATACTTATACTATGTATTATTCTCATGTTGATTTAGATATTTACTTTTGTATAAAAAATATAGACTTACATAAACCTACATACAAGCTGACTTTGCACATGATGCGCTTACATTTTGCAAGAATTCTTTTCTTCATCACTGAACACACTGGCACCTGGCCAGTGTCTGGTATTTTGACCTTCAAGATAACTCATTTGTTGGCTCAGGCTGGATTGAACCCACAGCACTCTTGCACTCATTTCCAATAAAGTGTGAAGTACAGCCAAACAGAATATTTAGTGGTTTATTTGACTACCGCAGAATGTTAGTTTGCTATGACTATTTAATATTGTTTGATACAACATTTTAAAATATATGTTTCTTTTCCTGTACCCTGTTCTAAAGTCAATTAAATAGCTATTACCTCTTCTGTCCCATTTGTTGACAGAGTCCATTTGCTGATTTCAGTCATCAACATTGACAGTTGTGCATTCAACACAAAAATTACTTTCTGCTGGTGATTTTATGTGCACTTGTCAGTATCTGCATGTCTTATTTGTGCTTTCAAATCACTGTGAAAACAGTTCTCACTAGAACGTATATCAAACCACTTCAACTTTAGTGTCTTATTGTCAGAATCCCCAGGATTACTTTACATTGGCGTTTCTGCAACAGGTGATAAGTGTAGTGTGCGGGTAAACAAATAAATAAAGAGAGATAAAATTTTATGTGAAATTTATAGCCACACTCCTAGTGACATTTCTCTGTTTTGCATGTAGTGGTGTCATTGTATATGTTGCCTGCCCTTTTCATAGTATATGTCCATATTGTACATTTAGTAATTTATATTGCAAAAATTTATAAATCCTTATGCCAAAGCATTTATATTTCTTAAAAATATTTATTGTTTGAATCTAACTCTCAGTCCAAATAGCACATTGACTTCATCTTTACCTAAATGTTCAGATAGACTGTAAAATTTAGTATGGGTGTCTTTAGAGCACGTCAAAGAGAAACTTTATTTTTTAAAATCTGCCATTACTCTTTATCAGTATATACTGGCTGATTTCTATTGTCACAAAAAAAAATGTGAATATCTCAATACATGAAAATTAGATCACATTTTATCATGTTGTAAAATGGCATTTGGAAATCTTCAAGAGGGGATTAAAAAATTAGCTCCCATCATCATTGTTTAGTGTTTCTAAATATTGGTACCAGTAGTCGGATCATGTCCACAAAGAAGAAAAGAAAATGGTTGTAACTTCTGAAGAATATGTGTTCACGAATGTTCTCTTGTATCTTCAATTTATTTTGGCTTCGAACATAAAGACGGACACCACCATAATTCTACGTCTGTCGTGCTTACGACCAGACATTACCTCTGCCACCACAGTGTATTCATTAAGCTTACTTTCTCTGTGAGATGACATTGTTTCATCAGTTAGTCATAGAATTAATTTCTGTTAATTTTGTATTCTATTCCCCAAAATTTATGCAATGTATACAGTTATTTCTTACCTTACCCTAAGAGAAATTGATAGTGCTCTGTGAAGTTAAGAAAGAAGTATTACCAGCATGAATAAACATGAATACTATTAACTGAATATATTATTCAGAGGCCAAGTTTCAGCTTAAGCATTCTGTGCAAAGAAAATATCAGAGTGTTTGTACTGTTTGAACATTTTCAACTTGAAATCCTCTTATTTTCCATTCTTTCAAGTAATATTACATTTGTTTATCACAGGTCACTAACCTTCAGGCATAAGTTAATGACTTACATGAGTAAGTAGTTTTATCATTTCTGTATCTGTTATTCAGCAAATTGCAAAGTCCTGCAGCATTTAAACGGACATGTTTCTGCATGTATAATATTTGTATGAAACATCATAGAGTAAATAGGTCGATATTGGTCAGACTTGTGAGGAAGATATGTTCAACTGTGGCTGGCAAATCTGAAACAAAATTTTACCTCAAATTAAATATAAGAGAAGTAGAGCAGACAATATTCCAAATTAGTTTATATAACATGCACAGGTACTTGGTAATCTATGCGGGGATCTGTTATTTTTATGTATCCATTTTCCTATTTTTATTGCAAAATAATTTAATAAATTTTCATCATAACTGAGAAGTGTTTTTATTTAAATAATTGTATTTATGTTCAAAACAGAGAAATGTTTTCTACTTTATTGTTAATTTATTATAAAAATTAACCTTTGTAAACTATTATGGGATCTAACCATACATGCATGACCTCTGGACATTAAAACCTCAAAAAGTCTGTCCCCCGAGTAAAAAATGAAGAGAAACAATGCATAAGCTTCAATTACTCAAAATATGATGCACATCAGATCTCCAAAACAGCAACCTATCCACCAATATAAGTCAGAAACACTAGTACTAAGTTGTCTTATTTAGTAAAGACGATGATGATAAATATATTTCATTGTTCATTTAGTTACTCTATATTTAATTCACAATATAGAACTAAATTCCTACAGCCTAAGGTAATAATTTATATGCATCTGGTATAATGTTTATGACATACATGATGATTATGTCCGAGTCATAATGAATATATTTTAGAATTAGACAAAAGCAAATTAAGGTAATACCTCAACATTTACCAGGAAGGGGAATCATGACAAACTTTTGACAGCCAGCTTCTGGGATGGGACAAAGCATTTTGCAAGTATTATCAATATGAAGGATAACAGATGAAAACAGTGAATAAGAGTGTATAAGGAGGTCATGGTTACCGTGGTATTTTGTTTTCTGTAAGAAAAGTTTGAGTGTGTTTGCAGAAATTAAAAATTTTGTCTTAAATTATAATAACCTGCTCTAATATTCTGTATGACGCAGTTACTCATTTTAATGTAATATGAAGTTCACATACTCATTTGATACCATTCATCAGGTTTACCAGCTTCTATACGAGCCGAGTCCAGAGCATATCTCAATGCAAACAGAACACTGCAGCTCATACACAGAGGAGGCTCTCCTGTTGCTGTAATGGAATAAATAAATAAATAATTTAATATATACACACACATACACACATGTGCACACATGCTCATGGTATCACAGAAATAAGTACATACATTAAACTCAACTGATCCTCAATCATTTTGCATTATGATGCCATCTATTAGGTATAGACCACACTAAATTTCCCTCATAAACATAACACATCACACAAAGAATAACAACAAGGTTAATATTCCATATTATAACATATGTACCTCTATTTGGGACACTATGTATACATTACTTGTCTATCTGCTGGTATTCTTTGTTACATAAGATGCATATTAAGTTCCACCTTTTTATACCTATGGTTTTAATAAAATCAGATAATAAAACAAAGTGAATAATAACGTATCAGTGTAGTCATTAATGTCTGCTGAAAGACTCTCTCATAAATGTGACACCAACTATCTCAACTTGGAACTTCCAGTTTCATGACAAAGACAAAATTAATCCTGCATTTTCAATGCCATGCATAAATCTGAGTTCTCCCCATTACGTGAAAATGACGTTCTTGTATAAACATTGCACAAACCACATGACACATTATGCCTTCTCAACTTGAGTAAATATTTTTAATCTTTTGTGTTTGAAGCATTCCTCATTGTGACATCAAGAAATCTGTATGTTCACAGGTTAAGGAATAAAACTTTTTAAATTATTCTTTCCAAATATTTAACTTTGTTTTTTATATCTTGTTTAGTTTTCTCACAATAAATCTTTGAGAGTGTTCAATTCTTTTTTAATAACCCAGTATTTAAATGGAATGATGGTCACTTGCAGAATATACGCATATATTTCTATTCCAATGTTTGTGATGTCCCAAAACATGGAAAAAAAGTGCTTTCACTTCCCGCCTTGCCATTATGTTTTCCGATCAATGTAAAGTGGTCTGGATGAGAATGTAGTTCCCTGGCATGGGGAATAGTTAGATGAGGATGCGGCTTCTAGAGAGAAAGTTTGCAAAATAGGACACCTTTCAGCACGACCTTACCTCTCTAAAAACTGAAATAGTCTTAAGTCATGGGAAGAATATTACATTCAGCCAAAGAGTTTTGCTACTCTTCTTCTTCTGTAAAGACCCATATAAATATTTATAAATATACTGTGTTAACAATTTTGTGAAAATATACTTTAACATATACATGTTCTTAAAATGACCTAAGGGTCTGATGTAGCAATGTTGATTTTATTGATGCTTTAACCCCTTTTACAGAATGATCTAAAAGACGCAATTTATATTAAAATATTTGTTTTTGGTCACATTTTAATATAGTGTGAAAGGCATAAGATTAAACATTTAAATCTGACAGGATTAATAAGCACACTCTATCACTGAAATTACACAGTGCGGTCCAAAAGT